>RQTK01000252.1:440341-442841 GCA_003991915.1 Elysia chlorotica
GAGAGAGAGAGAAAGAGAGAGAGAGAGAGCGAGAGAGAAAGAGAGAAAGAGAGAGAGAGAGAGTGAGAGAGAGGGAGAGAGACAGACAGACAGACAGAGAAAGAGAGAGGGAGAGGGGAGAGATCAGCCAAATAGACATAAAAAGAGAGAGAAAGAGATCAGTATAACTACAAAGCAACAAACAAGCACATTAAAGAACACAGAACACACTGCTGTAGAAGTTTATATTCTCATACTCACTCCGGAGCAGCGGCGAGTCTGTGGGGAAGGTGCTGGAGGCGGTCGGGTGGGTGTGCAGGGTCGGCATGGAGGCCAGCGCGGGCGGGAGGGGCGGCGCGAACATCCCTGAGGACGCGGCAAGGAGGGGAGGGGGCGGGGGCGGGCCCAGGGGGTGTACCAGAGGGAACACGGAGGAGGACGAGGAGGAGGAGGAGGAAGGAGGGGGAGGAGGGGGGAGGCCTGGGGTCAAGGGAGCCAGCGGTCCTGGAAGGTGCGGGGTCAAGCTGCCCACTGGACTGTACAGGTGACCGCCGGGGCTGTAAAGGGGAGGGGGGGGAGGGGGATACAGAGAAACAAAGCTTTACTAGTTGATAGTATATATGCGTCTAGAATATTGAAACACAATGAGTTATGATAGATGAATATACATGCACTCCACATGTCTAAGCGGTAGTTCTTGAGTATAAAATAGTTTTCTTTATGCTACCCAGCGCTGTCGCCGTATAGGATCCCCCAGGGGAACCTAGGAGACGTTAAACCTGGAGAGAGGGAGAGAATTCTCTCCCTCCCTCTAGAGATAAAAAATGCTACCCAGCAAACCCACTACGAACATGAAATGGACATGGCTGTACATACCCTGGTGGCCAAACAGATTTTTATTACAAAGTAACACTCCTTTCGTATGATTAACTTTGGCCGTTACAGATTGTCCCACTATGAACATGAACTGGACATGGCTGTACATTATCTTTCCATACACTTCTATCAGTCTATGATATCCCTGAAAGTGCTGATTTTTACAGACATAATGATTTGCGTTACAAAGTAACACTCCTTTCGTGTTATTAACTTTAGCCGTTAAAAGATTGACCCACCATGAACATGAACGAGAACCGGACATGATTGTACATACCCTGGTGGCCAGACAGGTTTTGTTTTTGTTTTTGTTTTTTTTTTACAAAGTAACACTCCTTTCGTATTATTAACTTTGACCGTTACTGATTGACCCACTATGAACATGAAAGTTCTCTATAGAGGAAGGGAGAGAATTCTCTCCCTCTCTCCGGGTTTAACGTCTCCTAGGTTCCCCTGGGGGATCCTATACGGCGACGTGAACTGGACATGGTTGTACATACCCTGGTGGCCAGCCGGGCTTGGGGCTGGGGAAGCGCGGGGACTGCGAGGTGGTCGGCAACGGAGTCCGCGAGGAGGATGATGAGGAGGAGGAGATTGAGGAGGCCCGCTCCCTCTCCCTCTCCTTGCCCAGCTGATGGCTGCTGTGGCTACTACCTCCCAGAGATTTGTGGCAGAAACAAAACATCTGAGTGAAAGGTTACCAGTAATTTGCGTCAAGAATATTGAAACATCTAAGTGAAAGGTTAACAGTAATGTGCGCCAAGAATATTGAAACATTCCGATACAATAGATAAAGATAATAACATTATTATGTACTCCACATGTCTTAGCGGGCTTAATACGGTTTAAAATACCCTTAGAGTGTTTCCTTGATGATACCCAACCATGCACAGTATCCTTCGAGATATTGTCTACCATTGCATAATTATATTTGCATACACCCCTCTATAAGTCTATGGTATCCGTGAAAGTGCTGATTATACTGATTATGCTGATTATAACAGGCAGATTTTTTTTTTTTTTTTACAAAGTACCACTCCTTTCATATTATCAACTTTGGTCGTTACAGACTGACCCACGATGAATATGAACATGAAATAGACAATATTGTACATACCCTGGTGGCCAGCCGGGCTTCGGGCTCGGAAACCGCGGGGACTGCGAGGTGGTCGGCAGTGGAGTCCGCGAGGAGGATGAGGAGGAGGATGAGGAGGAGGAGATTGAGGAGGCCCGCTCCCTCTCCCTCTCCTTGCTCAGCTGATGGCTGCTGTGGCTACTACCTCCCAGAGATTTGTGGCAGGAGGCCCGCTCCCTCTCCCTCTCCTTGCCCAGCTGATGGCTGCTGTGGCTGCTACTCCCCAGAGACTTGTGGCTGCCGTCTTTGTCCCTGTGTTTGTCTCTCTCACCGTGGTGATTGTGGTGGTGGGGATGATGGAGATTGTTGTGGTGATGATGGTGGCTAAGATGATGATGATGATCCCTGGGTTTCGGTGTGTGAGAAGAAGAAGAAGAAGAGCTCAGCTTCTGGTCCGATAAGGACGATGATAACGAGGGCAAGGGAGACCTTGGCGGCGGCGATGACGACAGAGGAAGACCAGCGGTCGGTTTGGTCGGGTGACCTGGGGTGGAACGACTAGGAGACTGT
>RQTK01000252.1:447841-454630 GCA_003991915.1 Elysia chlorotica
GGAGGGGAGAAATGGGAGAGATGAGAGTTTAAGAACTAAATCAGTTTAACACAGTACATGTACCTGTAAATTCATCAGTAGTTACACTAAACGTGGAAAACACTGTGATCGCCTATGGTCGGCTCCTTATATACATGTGTACTATGGAATCCGAGATCGAGAGGTTTATACTGAACAACTAATTATGTACTTAGATCTAATAATAACAATAACGTAAGTCAAGTGGGCTTTAGTCACTACTCGCTATCTCGCCAAGGGTTAAAGAGTAAAGGTCAAGCCTCTTGAAGGAGAGAGAGAGAGAGAGATAGAGATAGAGAGAGAAAGAGAGAGAGAGAGATAGAGAAAGAGAGAGAAAAAGAGAGAGAGAAAGAGAGAGAGATAGAGAGAGATAGAGAGAGATAGATAGAGTGAGAGAGAGATAGATAGAGTGAGTGAGAGAGAGAGAGAAACAGATAGAGAGAGATAGAGAGAGAGAGAGAGGCAGGCTGCTATGACGGTGGTGGTGGTTGTGGGAGGGAGATGATAACGCGAGCATGTTGTTCACGATTGTTTATCGGACTCTGAGTGAAACGTGAAGTGCACTCCGCAGATTACGGCCACGAGACGATGATGGTGGCGATAAGCGCGATAGGGATGCCGCTGGTAGATAATGACAGATAATGGTAGATAATGGTAGATAAGGTTGAGAGGCCACTTGTGCCCATTATCTCCTGCCACAAGGAGCCTCGATGGGCGACTACAGGCGGCAACGGCCGCAGATAGCAGCCCAACTGTCGGGCGGGGGGTTGGCAGGGATAGAACAAGCTTGTGATGCTTACTGATAGTGTGGACTCTTGTCATCCTGTAGTGTGTGTGTGTGTGTTATTTAAAAAAAAAAAGGGGGGGGGCAGAGTGGCTGTTTGTTTGTTTGTTTGTTTTATTGTTTCCTGCTTAGCATTCAACGTCAGCACTTAAATTATAGGCTATAACATGACTGTATTGTGGATGGATCCAGAGACATCTGACAGTTTTGGATTTAATTTTACGTGCTAGCACAGAGAGTTAGTGTAAGGATACTATTACCAGGACTCCTGTCTCTCACAGCCGTTACATAATACAATGAACAACCATGTACATGTGCCAGTACAACAAGAGTCATGGAGTCAGACTGAGCAGAGCACAGCAGTACAGAACACGCACAGTTTGTTGGCCACACTTGAACTTTGATTGGAGAGGGCACTCGAGTCTCGCGTGAGAGGTCTCGTGGTTCGAGCACCAATCACGATTGTTGTGTGAGGAACAGATTGGAGATGTAGGGTTAGCGGGCTCTGCTTGTCTGTTGGTTTCTCGGGATAGACAGACAAAAAACAGAGAACAGGCTGATCTAAGTCAGGGCCGCTTTGGGTCTTCACAATTATGTCCGATCTCGGAACAGACAGCCAGACAGGCAGTCGAATAGACAGACAACAAACCGACAGGGCCAGAGCCGCTTCCATCCCCTTCTAGTCTCCTTGACAGACAATTGGATCAGGGCGAGTCGAGGTAAGACAGACAGGCAAGCCGCGTCTGCTGAGACTGCTGTCCGGTACTGGTGGATATTACAGGCTTTGCGATCCTCAACATGATAGCGGGTGACCTAACCACATACCTCAGACTTACGGGGTTTTAAAACCCTCATTGGTTGTGTAGTCTGAGGCCAGTGCAGCTTCCCTGACCCCCATACATATCGTCTTATGTGACCGGCTGAGACAGGAGTCATGGTATCCCCGCCCTGTCTCGTGTTGGCAGCACATAAAAATGTAAGCCGTCCGTCTTGGGGCCCGTCCACAATATAGCCTATATAGTGCTGCTGTTGGACGTTAAACCAAACCAACCCAATCCCAACCTAATGTCTTGGTTATAGCTAAGGACCCTTTGATCGCAAGGGCTCGAGTAGCAGCCTAGTACACAAGACGCTGTTCATCGATCTCGGGGCGGGCCGTCCTGGTTGATCCGGAACTAAGTTTAGCACGTCTCACGGTAGCTTCAACACACACTTGGTGGAGAAGGGTCAGTCAGTAGAGGTAGAAGAAAGATAAAAAGAATATGAAATACATGCTTGTCTAGCTATATAGACACAGAGAATGATAGTAGGAAAAAAAAACAACAGACCAAGCATTAAGTGTATATTGTAACTATTCCCAAACATGTAAGAGCTAAGAGGTGAGTTGCAATGATGTACAATGCACTGCAGCTATGGGGCATGCAATAACTATTTCCCTTTGACACTGTACTTCCATGACCCACAACAGCAATAGCTCTTGCCCCACTGTCTCCCGCGACTACCGCCATCACTACAGTGTAATGCATTAAACTGGACAGAGGGGGGGAGATTAACCGGACCCCCTTGTGTGTAAGTGTGTGGGCCGCCCCCGAAGCGTGTGGAGGAGGGGGGGGGGGGGGTGAGACACTGCCTGGGGTCTCTAGCTCTAGTCGCGAGTAGGGGGGAGCTGCTGGGTTTACTGCCAGACAACCAGCCCTAATAACCCGAGGGAATGGGATTGAACCCGACAACCTCCAGACAATCAGCGTTCACGCCGGTCGGTCATTGCATTAGTCCAGTCAGTGCTGTCTGGGATTGGAATGGGAATCGACTGGACAGAGCTTTCTCCGGACACTGGTCCTCTCCTTTCCCCCCTGAGTCCACACACTCCCCAAAGGATGGGGGATGGGGGCGGAGAGGTGAATTGGTCAAGCCACACCAAACTGACCAGCAAGTCCAGCCATCCTGGGTCACGACACTTGCACTCGATTACCCTCTTGGTCCAAGCGTCCATGCAGCGGTCAGTGTCAACCAGCAGTGTTGGTGCTACGTTACTGCTCGCTGACCCAATCATTGCACTTGGCCTGACTGTCTCTAGACGTAGAGGCTAGCTCTATGGTCATCCAGAGTATAATACATGTCGTCACCTCAGTTAGTGTCTTAACTACACTCCAAAGGTTGCATAATGCTCTATCTGAGCTTTTCTAAAATATTAAAGATCTAGAGAATTTTAGAAAAGAAAAAAGAGTGGACAATGTAATAATAAATATTCAACACAGGTGACAATGTAGTGGGCAATATATTTCTCCGCTGAGAGAAAAAAAAAAACCACAATGTCCTAGTTCAACATCTCCTAGGTCACTCCAAAGGTGGTTACAGACGACGGGTCCCAGACCATGATTATGGAGTCTAGCAAATTATTAAGCGATGTCACAAAGACACAGTGCAGGGATAGCACCACCGTGGTTTCTGTCTCAGTCGTGTACAGAGTATGACTGGTCGCTCAGTGTTGTATAAGTTGGTTACTTTGGTAATTTACTAACGACATCAGTCATGGTAACACCGAGTGTGTCCTTTTAAGTACGGTCGTTAAACCCATGACTGCTGGCTGCTCTACGTTACTAACTTGGCCTTCATGCTAGCTCTCTATGTCTCCCTGTCTCTTCTCTCCTGAAAACAGCCTTTAACCAGCTTTTCCTAACAGTAAAGCCAATGGCGACCGCAAGTCTGGGCAGTTTCACGTCCCATATTCATAGAACTGTATGTTCTTCATGGAATCCTAGACAGTGACATTGCCACCTGCCATGATTCGAACCTCGGACCTCCAGACCATCAGTCAGGAGCACTACCAACTGGGCTAGTCACAGACGCCCCACTGAATGGGTTAGCCACATGATTCGGCAAGAGTGGAAACAACTCAAACTGGGAGAGCTCAGAGCCAAACTAAAGAATCTCCTGCAATCCCCAGTGTTTGGACTGGGCACAGAGGCTCGCAATACAGTGTCTGTCATGTGAGTGTCCACTATTGTTATAGCTGGCCACAGAAGGTGAGAATAAAGAGAGAGAGAGAGAGAGAGAGAGAGAGAGAGAGAGGCTCGCCCTACAGTGTCTGTCATGTCAGGGTCCACTATTGTTATAGCTGGTCAGAGACGGTGAGAGAAAGAGAGAGAGAGAGAGAGAGGGAGAGAGGCTCGCCCTACAGTGTCTGTCATGTCAGGGTCCACTATTGTTATAGCTGGTCAGAGACGGTGAGAGAAAGAGAGAGAGAGAGAGAGAGGGAGAGAGGCTCGCCCTACAGTGTCTGTCATGTCAGGGTCCACTATTGTTATAGCTGGTCAGAGACGGTGAGAGAAAGAGAGAGAGAGAGAGAGAGGGAGAGAGGCTCGCCCTACAGTGTCTGTCATGTCAGGGTCCACTATTGTTATAGCTGGTCAGAGACGGTGAGAGAAAGAGAGAGAGAGAGAGAGAGGGAGAGAGGCTCGCCCTACAGTGTCTGTCATGTCAGGGTCCACTATTGTTATAGCTGGTCAGAGACGGTGAGAGAAAGAGAGAGAGAGAGAGAGAGGGAGAGAGGCTCGCCCTACAGTGTCTGTCATGTCAGGGTCCACTATTGTTATAGCTGGTCAGAGACGGTGAGAGAAAGAGAGAGAGAGAGAGAGAGGGAGAGAGGCTCGCCCTACAGTGTCTGTCATGTCAGGGTCCACTATTGTTATAGCTGGTCAGAGACGGTGAGAGAAAGAGAGAGAGAGAGAGAGAGGGAGAGAGGCTCGCCCTACAGTGTCTGTCATGTCAGGGTCCACTATTGTTATAGCTGGTCAGAGACGGTGAGAGAAAGAGAGAGAGAGAGAGAGAGGGAGAGAGGCTCGCCCTACAGTGTCTGTCATGTCAGGGTCCACTATTGTTATAGCTGGTCAGAGACGGTGAGAGAAAGAGAGAGAGAGAGAGAGAGGGAGAGAGGCTCGCCCTACAGTGTCTGTCATGTCAGGGTCCACTATTGTTATAGCTGGTCAGAGACGGTGAGAAAGAGAGGGGGGGGGGGGAGAGAGAGAGAGAGAGAGAGGGGGGGAGACCGTCGTGCGACGCGGAAGCTGGTAACCGTCGCACGACAGCCGGTTTATCTTCAGAAGCGATTAACCACTGAAAATTGGATCTCCGCATATTGCCTGTGTATGGCCAGGATGCATGTATGAGTTGGTATATTTTCAGCTTAACTCGCCGACCTCCGTATACGGTACAGCGCTGCCCGTGTAACTGTAGTATGAAGCCCTGAAGCCCTGAAGGCAGGCAGTTAACTACAGACTGCTCACACCGTCTTGAGAATGTGAGGTAGGCAGGAAGAAGTTTGATAATAAGAGAGGGGTAGGGGTGTTAGGAGAGAGAGAGAGAGAGAGAGAGAGAGAGAGAGAGAGATAACGAGCGGTTGCCTTGATCAATATTAACCCAAACCAAAAGTCAGGAATCATAATTCTATTAAATCTGCCTTCTGTGTGTGATTTTCTCTCTCCTCTATCTCTGAGTATGATCGGTTTGTATACCGCAACTTGTCGATCCCCATATACGGTATAGCGCTGCCCGTGTAACTCTAGTAATAGTAGGATAAAGCCCTGAAGGCAGGTAGTTAACTACCGACTGCCCACACCGTCTCGAGTGGCGACCCCATCGTGAAGGCCCCGGGACTTGTCCTAGACTGACCGCCTCAAGTGCGGCCATGAGAGGGCGCTGCTAGAGCCTTCTAGAGCCTGCCAGGGACAACTAGTGAGGACCAGAGAGGGCGCTGCTAGAGCCTGCTAGAGCCTGCCAGGGACAACTAGTGAGGGCCAGAGAGGGCGCTGCTAGAGCCTGCTAGAGCCTGCCAGGGACAACTAGTGAGGGCCAGAGAGGGCGCTGCTAGAGCCTTCTAGAGCCTGCCAGGGACAACTAGTGAGGACCAGAGAGGGCGCGGCTAGAGCCTGCTAGAGTCTGCCAGGGACAACCAGTGAGAACCAGAGACTTGAGGGCCTCTTCACCGGGACCTGGTCTCAAGTGGATCCCGGGGGGCGCTCGCTACCTCTTCAGACGGACAGTCTCTGAGTCAGTTGGTTGGTTGGTCTCTCTCTCTCTCTCTCTCTCTCTCTCTCTCTCTCTCTCTCTCTCTCACACTGCCATATCCATGCTCCCAATCGTGTGGGTCTCAAACGACGGAACAGTAGTCCAATTACAGGGGCTAATTTATAAGTACGTAATTGTATAGTGATTATGGAAATAAAAGTTTTACTTGACCATAATAACAACCATATATTTACAAGAGAGCCCTCAATAGTAAATTGATACAATTATGTGAACGGGGATGGAAAGTTAAGAGGAAGGGTAACCGTTACCGCCCAAAGCAGTCTTTAAATTAGTATGATAGCAGTTATATAGAATTCGAAAGGACAGAAATGGCCAGACTTATAAGGTAGACATCCAAGGTATCGGTACAATGTATCGCAGAGAAATGGGGAGAAAAGATCAAGAAAACAGGACACAAAGCCAACAGATATTTAAGGCTAAATCTCCTTTCTCCTTGCAAGAAGCCCAAAGGCGTTTCTAGAAATTCATTATAATAATAATTAATACCACCACCCCATCTCTCTCTCTCTCTCTCTCTCTCTCTTGTCTTAAGTAAAATATCCCCATTCCATTTTCCTTAGCAGCCCCATCCATTTCTCTCTCTCTCTCTCTCTCTCTCTCTCTCTCTCTCTCAATTATACAAAGTATCCCTCACAAACAAACCAACACGAACACAAAATGAAAAAATACACCCCCCCACACCGGCTGAGATCAAAGCCATTGGATGAAAGCGTGAGAGAGTCATTAAAGGCGGCGATAAAACCCCCATAGCTGGCGCTACCACTGGGCACTGTACCCACTGTACCCGCAGCCCGGTGTAGCACGCCACACGGACTCATCGACTCTCTCTCTCTCTCCTCTCTCTCTCTCTCTCTCTCTCTCTCTCTCTCTCTCTCTCTCTCTCTCTCTCTCTCTCTCTC
>RQTK01000252.1:467847-475347 GCA_003991915.1 Elysia chlorotica
GAGAGAGAGAGAGAGAGAGAGAGAGAGAGAGAGAGACAGAGAGAGACAGACACGCAGAGAGAAGGGAGATACACAGAGAGAGATGGTGAAAGGAAAAGACATAGAGAACTAGAGAGAGATACAAAGAGAGCGAGAAACAGAGAGAGAGAGACATATAGATACTTTTAGAGACCCCCAGTCCTGCGCTAGCACTAGCATCCTCTCGAGGAGCTGTCAACCCGGGCCGCGCATTACGGTGGAGTGGCGCTTCACTGATGGGCCGAGTGTTTGGCCTGGCCTGCTCTGCCTGGGCTGCCTCCTTCAGTCCTCGTGCTGCCCACTCCGTCTCCCCATACACTGTGGCCGAGGCCTCTCAGGCCAAATAGCAGACTCAAGGGCCACAACAAAATGTCTTTCTCAAATGAGTTTCAGCTCTTTCTGTCTGTCTGTCTCTCTCTATCTGTACTTGACTCGACTCCAACCCCTCAGCCCTATTGGCTGATAACTCCATGACTACTTCTGTCGAAATGAGGAATGAGTGCCATCTCTCTCTCTCTCTCTCTCTCTCTCACTCTCTCGCCCTCTGGCTCTATGGCCCACCAAGCACTCCAGCCAAATCTCTCTCACATGAAAAGCTCTTTCACCCCAGACAAGCATCAATCATCGCTGCACTCAACGAGAAAATAACCCTTTTATATTACAGCGTTGCATGCTCTCCTTTCCTTCACTCCTCTTCTCTAATCTTTATACATGTCTCTCTCTTAACATTGTGAGCTTCTCTCTCTATCGCTCTAAAAGAATTGTTTATCCCTGAGCTCGTTTCTCAAGGCATTTTGTTGTTCTCTTATTGCAGGCGTTTGTGGTTCCTTTCATGACACCTGCCACTCTTTACCGTCCTTTCTTCCCCTGATCACTCTCTCTATCTCTCTCTCTCTCTTCCTCTCTCTCTCTCTCTCTTTCTATCTTTGTCTTTCTCTCTCAAAGCTGCAATCGTAAAGCTATGTTTTTTGGATTTTTTTTTCAAGGGAGAAGCGATGACTCCATATCCATAGCGTGTCAAGAGCTTCTAGAGCAGGAAAAGCCCAAGAACCACCTTGCCTTTCTGAAAACAAACACCCCAAAGTACACACAAACAGACATTCAGTTGGTCAGGCAGGTTCACGGGCGGCAACAATGACCGGCGAGCTGGTGGTACTGGTAGCCAGGGGAATGGGCGGGTCAAGAAGGACAAGAACTTGACCCCTTGATGGATCCACGATTCAGGGAGATGATGGTGACAATGGGCGTCCCTTACTCTCTCACACCCGCGATGAACGGCAGGTTAAGCTAGGCAGATAATACACCCGGGCAAGGCAAAGGAGGATAAGGAGGAGGAGGAGGAGGAGGATAAGGAGGAGGAGGAAGAGGAGGAGGAGGAGGAGGAGGAGGAGAAGAAGAAGAAGAAGTCGACCCGCGGACTTCCCGATTTGGAAACAAACGCTCTAAAACTTGCGCCAGTCCGCCCCCACAGAATACAAGCCTGAAGAGTGGAGAGAGAGTGGATTGGAGAGGGGAGAGGGGAGAGGGGAGAATGGATAGTGAAGAGTGGACAGGGCTCCATCCAGACAGTATCCTCACAGGGACCAGACACTTCAGGTTTCAAGATGAGCGAGTGGACACCAAGCTCTCACACTCTCACAGGCTAGATCTACACGTAGTCGTTGGCCTCATCCGATCCTTATGGGGTGACAAGGAGAGGAGATGAATAGAATGGAAACAAACATAGGGAGAGAGAGAGAGAGAGAGAGAGAGAGAGAGAGAGAGAGAGAGAGAAAGAGAGGCAAAGAGAGAAAGATTTAAAGAAGAGCAAAAAGTGAGATGGACAAAGAAAGGGACAGATTAAGCGATGCTGAGGAAGAAATAAAGCCAGAGATGAGATGTTAGAGAGGCACGTCAGCGGGCGATGACACCAAACAAACGGTGTCCTGTCGCTTGGATAGAACTCTGGGATGCTGTTGAAGATAGAGAGGCTAGACCAGGCCAGGGCAGATCAAGCAGGCACTCATCCATACTGGCCGCGCCAATCAATTAATGATGTGTCTTCTCCTGGCAGCACTGACAGCTCCGCCAGAAGACAGTGGGCGGCTACTTCAATGATTTAGTTTGGGTAGATAGATAGATAGATAGATAGATAGATAGATAGATAGATAGATAGATAGATAGATAGATAGATAGATAGATAGATAGAGAGAAGATAGATAGATAGATAGATAGATAGATAGATAGATAGATAGATAGATAGATAGATAGATAGATAGATAGATAGATAGAAAAAAGAAAATAAAGACAGATAGAGAGAGGTTAGAAAATGAGATACGGAGTAAAGTACCAGTGGAAGGATGAGACGAGAGTTCCAGCGGCTCTAGATCTCGTGAAGAGCTATCTGGACGAGAGGCGACCGTGAGGGTAATTCCCCCCTCAGCGTGTGTGTGTGTGTGTTTGTGAGTGTGTGTGAGTGTGTCAATCCCCCCCAGAGCCCATTCTTCTCCCTGTGAGCATCTCTGGAGGGCTTTCAGCTTGGCAGGAGCCAGACCGCTCCAGTTACCACTTAAGCCGTCTTTATCTCTGGAGGGCTTTCAGCTTGGCAGGAGCCAGACCGCTCCAGTTACCACTTAAGCCGCCTTCAGTGCCTTCTTCTTCTTCTCTCTCTCTCTCTCTCTCTCTCTCTCTCTCTCTCTCTCTCTCTCTCCGTTTTGTTTTCTGTCCGATTATATTTTTTCCTACAATATGCCTTTACTTGACTTAAGCCTCTTAACCGTCGTTATAATCATCGCAAGATGAGAAGACCCAGCAGCGGCATCGGATTCTATTTTAATCGACGTTGTTGAGGAGAGTCTCAGTTGTCAAATTAGACTAGAGTGATCTAAACGTATTCACGGATGACATCTTTAAAGGATATCATCTAAAATAGTGATTGTACTTATAAACTACTGCATAATACTGTCCCATGTTTTGACTAAGCTATCCATTTTTTTAAACAGTTTACGACCCATAGTGATAATGCAGTCCAAAAATTATTATTATATAGAAATATACTGAGAATCGAACCACTGCCCTCTCCCCCTGCAGCTCGTTGATCCAGAGCACTAGCGACTGGGCTACTCTGCACACAACAACCCCTGTTCAGTGTGAACGTGGGCTGGATGGATCGATTGAACGCCGATCCTCCAGTGTTTGTTTTTGTTCCGACGATCTGGCTGGGCCAACTTCCTCCACAGCATCAGAGATCTTGCGATACTGGCAGTCCTGGCGAAAACCAAGACGCTGGGTACGGGAAGCTGTATTGGTGTCGTTCTCTATAGGGTTTTTTAATTTTCCCTGGGTTCCTCTTGGGATTTCTATAGCTGCATCGGTGTCCTATCATAGCTCTATTCTAGGGGGGCGCGGTGGTCCAGGGGTAGAACATCGGCTTCCGACGCAAAAGGTCCCTAATTCGAATCCTGGCTTTGTCTCGTGTGGCAGCACATAAAATTGTCAGACGTTCGTCTTGGGGCCCGTCCACAAATGTAGCCTATATAGTGCTGCTGTTGGACGTTAAACCAACCCAACAACAACAGCACTATCCTAGACTTACGAAGCCAATGAGCGATCGTAAACCCCGGTGTCTAACGTGCGTCATTACGCTATGCCTTATTGGCTGGTGTATCGCAAGGCTTGGTTCTAGCTGTCCGGACAACACAATGGGCTTTGAGCTTGGAAGTTGGAAGTTTGTTCTGTGGCTCGGGCGGGATGGATGGTCGGGATCGGGAGCATACTAGCAGCAGCAAGAGAATCCAGCACAGACCGGCGGCGTTATGATCATTGTGTTCATTGTGTTGATATCCCGCCTCATTGTCTTTGTCACTAGCACTAGACACTGTGTGTGCTTGCGGCGCTCTGTGATAGGATTAATATTGGCTCTGCAGACACACAGGATTAATATTAATTATTATCATTGAGACCTCTCCCCCAGTTGTTTGCCCATCGCGCCTTGAGTTTATTTGGAGTGCCGGACCAGTATTCACCAGCAGGAGAGGGGAGGAATGACTGTGTGGATAAGGACGTGGGAGGATGGGGTGGGATCGTAAGAGAATGGATGGAGAACTTCCAGCAAGAGGCGGCGGAGAAGGAAACTTAGAGGGAAAGACGGAGATTATAGGAAGATGAATAAGAGGGACGGGAAGAGAGATAGATATAGATAGAGAGATCGAGAGACAGAGAGAAAGAGAGAGAGAGAGTGAGAGAGGGACAGAGAATGAGAGAGAGAGAGAGAGAGATAGATAGATAGATAGAGAGAGGGGGGAGACTGACAGACAGATAGAAAGTATACCCATCGCCTTATTTGGTTATTTTTTCCCCATCGCAGAGACACTTGCTGTATTTGCCAGTCATTCTACACAGACCGTTGACTGACCCTTTGTACTAGCCATGCCAGCGGTCAGCAACGTTGTCCACTACCACCGGTACCACACAAAGCGACCGACCGAGTCAGCCCGAGATCTCTAACCAATTTATCGCCACCAGTGGGGGACTGAGGGCGGTGAAAGCCAAACAAACGCCCTTGGGACACGCCAGTCTGCCTTCAAAAGATTTAATTCCAACAGTAGCCCGCACTATCATCACTAGGCTCTAGCACTCCCCCGTCTCAGCACTGTGTCCTCAGTCACCCCCCCTCCTCCTGTCCGAATTGTTCGGGCACCAACAGTACATGTACAGCGAGTCTTCAGTCAAGGTCCCCGGAGTCCAGCCCAGTGATGGTGGTGGTTACAGTCCAAATAGAGGGCTTCTCTCCCTGGTGTCAATGATATTGTTCATGGGAGATTCCCGATCCACGCCAGCACCCATCTGCCTGGAGCAGGGGGTTAATGCTGTCGGGGGCGTGAGGTGGGGTGTGAGGGTAGGGTAAACCAGCGGCGTTATTGGAGGCTCTGCTTGGGTAAACAGAGCTGCTGTCTCTCCACACTCAATCTCCATCTCTGTCTCTCTAACACTCTCCTCTCTCTGTCTCTCTAGACTTGCGTACAAGTGATTAAGCGTTGGTGCTGCAACCGGGAGATCCTCGGTTCAAAACTAACGATCGGCATATTATAATAAAATCTATTTATCAGATTTCGTCGCGTACTCGTTAAGTCCTGCATGCACAGTATGAGGGTCTCCCCGCACTGTCTCTATGTGGCATTCATGTATCAAGTTTAAGGGCGCTACAGTGACAGCGAAGTCAGTTTTGCTTTTCTCAGGGCGCATTGGAGCGCAGCTATAGGTGCGATTGGGTTAAATCTGTGAGACGACCATAACTAAAGCCACTGTTGCTGTTTAACGCTGGACGTTAAGAGGCCAACTCAACTGCCTCATTATGATTGCACTGGACGGCCGCAGGGTGCCCGTGGCGTCCTGCATAGCCAAGCAATGGACAACTGACCGGGGAGATCAATCTGGTGGGCTATCAATGGTCATCAGTGGTCAGATCCCCCACAGGGGGTTTGGGGTGGGGGAAGTGTTGGGGGAGATGGTACAATGACAGCGACTTGACTCCGAGTCAGAACCCTGGGGCGCTGGACATTAGTACGCAGACGTCGCACACTGAGTGACCAACTGACCATCAGCCACAGCAGCAACGCGTCGTAAGAAAGGAGGTTGAGGAGGAAACAAAAGGCAACAAAAAAAACTGGACATCAACTAAAGGTAATCTATGGTGAGTGTGAAACGTCCCCTGCTGTTTCTTCAACACATTCTTCCCTTTGTCTGTCTTTCACTCTCTCTCTTTTTCGTTCTCTCTTTCTCTCTCCCCTTCTCTCTCTCTCTCCCCTTCTCTCTCTCTCCCCTTCTCTCTCTCTCTCTCAATCTCTCACTTTCTCTCTCTCAATCTCTCTCTTTCTCTCTCTCTCAATCTCTCTCTCTCTCTCTCTCTCTCTCTCTCTCTCTCGTTCTTGTAGGTTCTCCTGGGTGAAGCGAAGTGAACAAAAAGGCAACAACCGCTGCTGCTGGTTTTATCACCCTTCCCGGACCCCCAAGGGGGATACTGAACATCGACAGGTCAGTACGTCTCCACTTAAGACCCTTGACCGACACAACCAGGGGACACAGGCGCCGCGGGCTGGACTAGTGGACTAGTCTAGCTGGACATCAACATTATCATCGCCCCAGGGACAGATTTATAAAAATAACACAGACAGATAAAACCCCACCAACCTATTTGTGGCTGAACCATGCCTTGGGCCATTGGGCTACTCTTGGTAAGCTCTGTAAAGTCACAGACAAGCCTCAGTCCCCGATGCAATCCAGGACAAAAAATGCGACTTTTTTTTATACACACTTATACTCTCTCTCTCTCTCTCTCTCTCTCTCTCTCTCTCTCTCTCTCTCTCTCTCTCTCTCTCTCTCTCCCTCTCTCACTTATTTTGCTGCTCTCTATTATGTGTGTGATACTTTTTATCATTAACCTACAAACACACACAGACACACAAAATAACCAACGAGAAGAAAAAAACAAAAACAAAACAAACATGCACAGAGAAAATCCGGCAGCTTTAATAATTTTGTGTTCAGTCCGATAGTTTTCTGGTGTAACGAACAGGATGCCCGAATCTTTTTTGTTTTGTTTTGATTTTTGTTCTTTAAACAACAAAACGTTCTATTAGTGGTCAGATTTTGATTTTTTACTAACTGACCTATTTATGGTCGATGACCATGACTGATCATTTTTAACACTAACCCACCAACAGGTATAAAAAAGCACACGCCAAAACCCCAACATCCTTCATTCAGCATATGACCAAATGGACCTGGTCTCTGTGGGTAAACCCGCTAAGCCCCGTAGCTGTTCGGTTGCGTTCCAGGTCCATAAATCACAATCTGAAGATCCCCCCGGAATCCCCCTGAATTCCCCCAGGCACCGGCCAGTCGGCCAGCGGAGATTCACCTGGGCATGATGGTTGCGATGCTGGATTAGCGGTTAGGTATCCCCCCATGCTGCACCAAGATCTCTCAATCTCTCAATGTGTGTGCACTGTCTGAGTTTTTGTTGTTCTTTTAATTGTTGTTTTGGTTTTGATTTATTGGCGGTCGCGTCCTGTAAGAGGTCAGGCTGTTAGAATGTAAAGACACCAGTCTCCTAGGCAGTTAGAGTAGACCTAGCTCTTATGGAGACGTTCTGAGAAATTGGTGAGTTCGGCAAGGTTTTAATATGTGGCGCCAACCTCTACTTGATAAAGCGTGCGTGTTTTAACCAATTGGTAAAATAGGAAATGATAGATAGATAGATAGATAGATAGATAGATAGATAGATAGATAGATAGATAGGTAGGTAGATAGATAGATAGATAGATAGATAGATAGATAGATAGATAGATAGATAGATAGATAGATAGAGAGATAGGCAGAAAAAGGGAGGGGAGAGAGAGATAGAGAGGAATGAACAAAATAGACAAAACATGAAGAAGGTGAAACAGATATGAAATAAAAGAGAGAGAGAGAGAGAGAGAGAGAGAGAGAGAGAGAGAGAGA
>RQTK01000252.1:480347-482161 GCA_003991915.1 Elysia chlorotica
TTTTCTTCTATTGATTGGGTCGGTGTAAAAATGATTAAAGCCCCGGTATGCCTATGGCTGTCTAAAACACATCATTTTGTTATAGAGACGATGTATTAGATGGTTTACTATCCACACAATCATAACTTGGGCTAGGGGTTTTCTCCCTTTCTTTTTCTTTTTTTTGGTTTCATTTGATCGTTCATTGGCTCCGCAAGTCTAGGCTGGAACTCTGATTGTACACCGGTGAAGATCCCCTTACCTATCGTCTTCGTTTTCAATATGGACCCCCTTTATCACAAGGTCTCTATTATCTCTTCCTTGAGACCAAGGAGGCGGTAAGCAACACGTAGATCTAAAAGAGGAAATATTATTCGCTTCCTCCAACCAATGACTACAAATTATTGCCTAGTGCACTAGTCTAATGAGCGTAAGTCCACACCTGCCTCAGGTCCCAACACTAGAGATACATGGCTGGGCCCCAAAGGACCAGAGGAGCAAAAAGTTTTTCTTGATTCTGCACTTGACCCAGGTGAGGAAGGTCCAGATATGTAGAGTCTAGATCTAAGGTTTCATTTTTGACCGTTCATTGGCTCCGCAAATCTAGGCTAGAGCTCTGATTGAAGGTCCAGATCTGTAGAGTCTAGATCTAAGGTTTCTGGGGAGATACGGCTTAGGGCAGAAGCAGCAGCAGCAACAACAAGATCAAAATGTTGAGTAGGAAAAATTCCTGATGAGGGGGAAAATAGCGCCTGGGGGAGGATGAGAAGGAGGAGGAAAAGAAGGCAAAGGAACACCAATTCATGAAAAGTTGTCATGGGAGGCAACTGTCGTCCAGCAACTGATAAAAGATGGCCCTGGTGATGGTTGTGATAACAATAGGCCTTTGTCCTGACAAGAGGAACGGTGGCTACTGGCTAGTTTCTTTGAAACCCCCGCCTCTCCCCACTCCCTCTATCTCTCCCTCTCTTTCTCTGTCTGTCTGTCTCTCTGTCTCTCTCTCTCTCTCTCTCTCTCTCTGTCTCTCTTCTCTCTGTCTCTCTCTCTGTCTCTCTCTCTCTCTCTCTCTCTCTCTCTCTCTCTCTCTCTCTCTCTCTCTCTCTCTCTCTCTCTCTCTCTCTCTCTCCCTCTTTCCCTTTTCCCCAGTCAGACATGAGTGCTTGACTGGCTAGCACTTGGTTTGAAAACCTTTAGGGCTGCTCTTCGCAGTTCGAGTGGTGCTCTTCTTCTCGCCACTTCTATCTTCCTTTGAAAGTTCAAGACAACAACAAAAAATGTTACTGAACAATAGTACTCAGGATAATGACTATTTTCTTGGATTTTACGATAGACTGTTGAGCTAAGGACCAAGAGGCTCAGGGTTCAATACTCAGCTGGTGGCCCCTGTCATTTCGGCTGCAAGGACAGAATCACCGTCTCATACTATTGATTGCTTTGTTTTGTTTTGTTTTCAAGAAACCCTCGAACTAAACGAATATCAATACACAAATGGTAAACAAGGCAGGATAATCATGGTGGAAACGCTGTACGCGAAAATTGCTCTTTTCATTTCAACCATTCACCAAGTTGAACGTGGTGTGATAATCTCAGAACCAGTAAGACAGACCACTTTAACCACACGATTTGCTGTTCAACCTAAGAGGATAATTTCCATTTACTCGTGTTTCCCAGTATATTATATTCGCTTAGACGAGATAAAAAATCTTTATAAATGGCAATACAAAAGTTGTTTGAATATATTAAATTTTAATGGTTTTACAAGGCGGAGGGTGGTACAAGATAAAGAAGGGAAAAAAACAACAACCAGTAACTACATGTTGTATTGTCATTATTGT
>RQTK01000252.1:499124-501624 GCA_003991915.1 Elysia chlorotica
TCTCTTTCTCTCTCTCTCTCTCTCTCTGTTTCTCTGTCTGTCTGTCTGTCTGTCTGTCTGTCTGTCTGTCTGTCTGTCTGTCTGTCTGTCTCTCTCTCTCTCTCTCTCTCTCTCTCTCTCTCTCTCTCAAGCTGAGCTGGCGACAAATTGATGGAATGTGTCCGGGCTGTGGGCTGTTGGTCCTTGGGGCTATGGACCTTCAAATTTGGTTAGCTAGCAGTCCTAGCTCTGCCTGGTGCACTACAGACAACTGTAGCCATGTCTGTACAGCAGCCTAGAGATGGTGGAGCTGTTGCAGAGAGAAAGCTAACAAAAGGTCCAACACTGGCCAGCAATAGATGTTAACACTGGTATGTAATAGTTACAATACGCGCGTTGAAAAGTAGATGCATGTAACATAATTATATTTGTAAAGGTCTATGATTGAACGTCTATCCGATTTCAATTACATACATGGATCTTGATTCCAGCCTCATGGGTAGAAAGTTGTATAATTATGTGCGTGTACACTTATGATGTCTACAATAATTGGCAACTTAATCGCTATTTTTTCTGTAAGTGTTTATTTTATTTTGTAATTTTTTTCCTTTTTTTGGGGGGGTGATATATAAAGATTTGTGACAGAAGAATTTTTAGGTAGCGGTGGTGGGAAAACCAGGGAGTGGGCGGGGTAAGTGGAAAGGAGAGAAAACCGAGTCTTATGAAGGACAGTGATTGAGTGAGTCTTTCCCACTTGACCTGTAGATGCACTGACATTCATCATGTCATTCCCACACCCACACGCCGCCCCCACCCTCTCTCCATCTCTCTCCCTCTCTATCTCTCTCTCTGGCTCTCTGTCTCTCTGTGTTCAGGCCTGACTCACCTGTTGAAAGAGAGAGAGAGAGAGAGAGAGAGAGAGAGAGAGAGAGACAGACAGACAGACAGACAGACAGACAGAGAGACAGACAGACAGAGAGAGAGAGGGGGAGAGAGACAGAGCCAGAGCGAGAGAGATAGAGAGGGAGAGAGAGACAGAGAGCCAGAGTGAGAGAGAGGGAGAGAGAGAGATGGAGAGAGGGTGGGGGCGGCGTGTGGGTGTGGGAATGACATGATGAATGTCAGTGCATCTACAGGTCAAGTGGGAAAGACTCACTCAATCACTGTCCTTCATAAGACTCGGTTTTCTCTCCTTTCCACTTACCCCGCCCACTCCCTGGTTTTCCCACCACCGCTACCTAAAAATTCTTCTGTCACAAATCTTTATATATCACCCCCCCAAAAAAAGGAAAAAAATTACAAAATAAAATAAACACTTACAGAAAAAATAGCGATTAAGTTGCCAATTATTGTAGACATCATAAGTGTACACGCACATAATTATACAACTTTCTACCCATGAGGCTGGAATCAAGATCCATGTATGTAATTGAAATCGGATAGACGTTCAATCATAGACCTTTACAAATATAATTATGTTACATGCATCTACTTTTCAACGCGCGTATTGTAACTATTACATACCAGTGTTAACATCTATTGCTGGCCAGTGTTGGACCTTTTGTTAGCTTTCTCTCTGCAACAGCTCCACCATCTCTAGGCTGCTGTACAGACATGGCTACAGTTGTCTGTAGTGCACCAGGCAGAGCTAGGACTTACATTTCTTTCTTTCTTTCTTTCCTTTTTTGTCTACTGCTTTCTGAAGCACACTTGCTGTACATTAATTTTACTGACAAGTGAGGAAAAAAAAACAACAACATCAAAACCTCAAACAGCGTTAAGTAAACAGTGTAGACCACCCGTGAGACAGGTGGCTTTCAATCTTTTTAAAACATTTTTTGATGTTGCTGTTGTAAAAACGCCTTTTTGCCTCAATCTAAAGAATTATTGTACAAACAAACCAGTCGTGTCAAAGTCTTCACAGCTCTTTCAGGCTTTCATACGCACCCAGAAAAAGCTGTCTTTGCCGACAGTACATGTATTCAGAATAATAATTATCATTCTCTTCCTTACAAGATATTATGTTCGCCCGTTACCTTTCTCCTCTCAACGTTATTTTTATAAATAAATAATAATGATATAATAATATATTGCATTTCTTTAGGGCACTTCCATGAACAATCATGCTCAATGCGCTTAAATACATGTATATTACCTATTCACTCCAGGCCTCCATGCATGTACACGTAGGTATATGTATAACCATCCTCTTGAAGTAAACCCCCTACAGACTGGCCCTTTCACCCAGGGCTGTTTAATCACCGTGATTTGTGACAGATCATACAGACATAGGGTAAGGGGGGCCACGCCTGGCCAATAAAATAACATGTAACGTGTGAGGTTGGACACAATCTGAGGGGGTGGGGGTGCATTCTTACAATCATGTGGTTTTATGGAGGTGCCGAAATGAAATGTACACCACCATGCCTTGCATACGCATGATGGTCTTATAATTATTACAAGTCAGGAAACAAAACAAACAAACAAACAAGCAGAACAAAAAATGCTGGGCAGCAAAGAT
>RQTK01000252.1:506624-528257 GCA_003991915.1 Elysia chlorotica
ATATTGGGAATGTCTTTAAAGCATGAGATGGTGTGGGGGGAAGTATTGACGCATTGCTCAAACACAGAATGTGGAATCTTTGCCTTTTGTGGAATTTGTGCTACATGTACGTGTATTGAGATCATAGTACAGTCATTTTTAAAGGTGTTGCGATCCATGCGACGAACAGATATGACATAATCACGCCGTTTAGACATGGGTACCGGGTGTTCTCTGTAGGGTTTAAAGACTCCTAGGTACCTCTGGGGGTCTTATATGGCGACGGGTCCCAGGACTTACGTCTGACACACGAAACAGGGCGGGGATACCATGATTCAAAGAGTTCTAGCGTTCTCTATATAAGGCATGGGGTGTTCTAATCCCCTCTCGATCATAAATTGGCTCCATCAGTGTAGGACCGAGCTATGATAGAACACCAGTCACTGTGCAGAACTGATGCCTTTACCAGTCATGCCGTCTTCGTTTTTGCTAAGGTCAACGCCACCGCAAAGCCTCTATTTATTAGGCAAGCAGGCACCCAAACAGTTCAAATAAGAACGGGACTGTCGAGTTTTTACAACAGTTAGTACCGAATTACGTATTGCCAAACACCGGAACGGAAGTTATTTACGTAGTCGAAAGTCAGGCTGTGGGGTTCACAAACAGTGTGGAATCAATGATTAGTTTATTGTATGACTTGCAGGGGCGGTAATAGGTCAGAAGGTGGTTTTCTTACATGGTGAGCATGCTGAAGGCACGAGGTTGGAATCTAGTAGCACGTCCGTATACGCCGCGGTTTTTAATGATACGCAAAACGTGTCGCATGCCAGATTTCCTGTGATGGTTTCTTGTTACAGAGTGATCAATCTACAAAGTAAGCGTTGGAAATAATTAACTATTGAGAAAAAGAGGTCGTGAAGAAAAAAAAATAATGTGTGTGTGTTTGGGGGGGGAGACTGCCTTGTCCATCAATTATAAATAAAACTGAATAATAACATACGTTAAAAGATAAAGGATGAGAAGGTAGAATGACCTAGAGGAGGAGATACAAAAAGGAATGAAAACAAGTTGTTGTTGTTGTTACGGTATTCACCAGCGGCTGACCCTATAAAACGATACCTTGCACAAACAATTCAACACAACACGTTGTGACTATAACTTGTGTAACTGATATTTACTAGTAAGCCGGAAAACCCATAAATATTATCCACCAGATCTTGATGCTGCGATCTTGATACCCACCAATGTAACCAGAGACAACGTAACTATGTCAGAATGTGTCGGGCTATATGGGGGTGCCGCGCGTGCCTTGATTGGTTCACCTGAGGCGGTGAGAATGACGCCCGTCTTTCATCAGGGCTTTAACTACAACATTGTACTCACCAGCCGTGTCTCCGGTAATAGTGCAGGCTTTACGATACACACGACGATTACGGCTGACATAATGAGGACAATGGGCTGGGAGTTCTTAGATTGCTCATTGGCTCCGCTACTACAGAGTTCAGTCGGTACAGCGCTGGCTTACTGTTTATCAAAGTAAGAGATGTGATTCAAGACTCGATCCTGATCCTTTATGTATTTTCGTTGTTTTTATTTAATTCAAGTGAGTGAGTGAGTTGTTTTTACGGCACGTTAGCGCGGTAGCGGCTATGTTTTGCCCAAGATGTTCTAAGCCAGTTGATGCATTATACTATTAACAACGGTGATTCCTTTATCTCTCTGAGTAGTGAAGCATAAAAACTCGCGCTACTACAACTCGCTTTCTGCGTGCCAACAATAAACTCAACACAAAGGAGAAATCCGAACATAAAACATGTAGATGAGCGTAGTAGTGTCTGGGTTCTATTGTCGTAACATATATATGTGTGTGTGTTCGGAACTGCTCACCCCACAGGAGCGTTGTGAACTTGGGCAGGTCGGGTGTAGAGAGAGAGTGCATGTCTGCGGGCGGCCCAACAAACAACACGGTTTGCTTGTACATATACATGTAAAACTATTACCAGGTCTGGTTGTAGATATATAATTATGTAGAACTACATGTATTATCAGGGTTGTTACATCTTGAAGACTCTAAACAACAATTTTAGAGCAGCTGGGTCGGACTGACATGGTGCATTCAGGCTGTGTTAAGCCGAGGGATGGAGAGAGAGAGAGAGAGAGAGAGAGAGAGAGAATGGAAGAAGATAGAGAGTGCATGATTGCAGGCGGCTCAACAAAATAATAACAAGGTTTGCTTGTACATGTACATGTAGAACTACATGTATTACCAGGTTTGTTGCATCTTGAAAACTCTAAACAACATTATCACAGCAGCTGGGTCGGACTGACATGGTGCATTCAGGCTGTGTTAAGCTGAGGAGGGAGATAGAGGGGGAGAAAGGCAGGAGAGAGAGGAGAGAGAGAGACAAAGAGAGAGACAAAGAGAGGGGGAGGCAGAGAGTAAAGTAGATAGAGATGGAGGTGTGAGAGGGATAGGAAGAAAGAAAGAGAAAGAGAGAGAGAGAGAGAGAGAGAGAGAGAGAGAGAGAGAGGAAAAAAAGGGGAGAGGCAACACAGCTAAGCTTAAAGTAACTGATTTTGAAGTGCTGTGAAATGGAATAATTAAATATATAAAACGACAACAAAAACAAAAAAAAATCAAACAAACCAACAAGAACCCCACTAATGCTAATGTTGTTTTCATAATTGAGAAGCCAATTAGCAGCCAATTCACGAGCAGATTAGGGAAACTGTCTCCAGCCTGGCCAGACCTGCTCCAGACCTGCTGCTCTTGCCGCTGTTAACGCCAATATTCTGCTACTGCTACAGTTCTAGCACAGCACCGACATACATAATTACAGCCGCATGCATGATTAGCAAGGACGTGTAGTTCATTTGCATTAGCCGTAATGGTTAACAGAGAGCTTAGGACAAGCAGCAACAAAATCTGAGGTACACTGTGTTAGTAATGTTGTTGGTTTTATTTTTTTCTTTAGGTTGTTGTTTGGTTGGCTTTTTGTTATGTTTGACTGGGGTTCTTTTTTTTTTTCCTTTCCACCGTTTCGTGGCTCACAGGTTCGATCTAGAATGTATTACTGATATTAATGACTTTTACTGATTAGCGTTTCTGTTGCTGCTGTTGCTGCTGCTCTACACTGTTCGTGTACATATACTGGATTTCTCTTCCTCATATTCCTCTTCCTTCTTGTTTTCAATGTACATAACATGTACGAGATTAGAAAAGCAGAGAGCTGTAAGCGATTACCGTGTTATTACTAGTGATCTGTCGTGTTAGCTAAAAGCTGTCCGCAGAAAATGCTGAGCTTGTCTCGGTGGAATTAGCAACAGCTGATCACGTACAGATTGGAGGGGAGAGAGAGAGAGGGGGGGGACAAAGAGGGAGAGAGATAGAGAGAAAGGGTGAGAGAGAGAGATAGGGAGAAAGAGGGAGAGAGACACACACACAGATATATAGATATAGATAAATAGAATGGTAGGTAAATTGATAGATATAGAGATATCGCCTTGGGAAAAGATAAATAGTTGTCATTAAATTTGAGGAAGAGGAGGAAAAATGGAAGGGGTAGAGACAGAAAGATATTAATAGGGAGTAAGATAAACCAGAATTGTGCGTGGGAGAGATAGAGAGAAGATAGGAGATACAAATAGCGGTAAAACACAGGTGCATCCCTAAAAAATCCTTAATCTGTGCGCAACATGCAAGAGTTGTGAAGAAAAATTAAATAAAAAGGAAAAGGGAGGGAGGAGAGTACATGTACACCTGAGTGTATCCTCTTTCGCTCTGTCTTCCTTCCCTACCTCTTCGACTCTCCCTCTCTCCCCCCCTCTCTCTCTCTCTCTCTCTCTCTCTCTCTCTCTCTCTCTCTCTCTCTCTCTCTCTCTCCTCCCACGCACCCATAATCTTATCACTTTTAAAACGTTCATTCTTTATTTATTTGTTTTTCCTCTGCTCCTTTCTTACAACACCCTGTGATTACCATCTGGTGGAATGAATCAGCAAGCCAGCCTGACGCTTGTTCAATACATTTCTTTCTTTCTTTCTTTCCTTTTAGTTCTAGCACAGCACCGACATACATAATTACAGCCGCATGCATGATTAGCAAGGACGTGTAGTTCATTTGCATTAGCCGTAATGGTTAACAGAGAGCTTAGGACAAGCAGCAACAAAATCTGAGGTACACTGTGTTAGTAATGTTGTTGGTTTTATTTTTTTCTTTAGGTTGTTGTTTGGTTGGCTTTTTGTTATGTTTGACTGGGGTTCTTTTTTTTTTTCCTTTCCACCGTTTCGTGGCTCACAGGTTCGATCTAGAATGTATTACTGATATTAATGACTTTTACTGATTAGCGTTTCTGTTGCTGCTGTTGCTGCTGCTCTGCACTGTTCGTGTACATATACGATTACCGTGTTATTACTAGTGATCTGTCGCGTTAGCTAAAAGCTGTCAGCAGAAAATGCTGAGCTTGTCTCGGTGGAATTAGCAACAGCTGATCACGTACAGATTGGAAGGGGGAGAAAGAGAGAGAGAGAGATGGAGAGAAAGAGAGAGAGAGAGAGAGAGGAGGGAAAGAGAGAGGAGAGAGAGAGAGAGAGAGAGAGAGAGAGAGACAGAGAGAGAGAGAGAGAGGAGAGAGAGAGAGAGAGAGAGAGAGCGAGAGAGAGAGAGAGAGAGAGAGAGAGAGAGAGAGAGAGAGAGAGAGAGAGAGAGAGAGAGAGAACGTGAGAAATGAGAAACCAGCTCGACGTGCTGTGTAGCGACAGAACTAGCAGCAGCTGAAGGGCGGGGATACCATGACTCCTGTCTCGGCCGGTCACATTAAAATGATTATACTGACACCGACTTAACCAGTAGGGAACGCAACAGCCAGGATTCGAACTCGGGACCTTTTTCTTCGGAAGCCGATGTTCTACCCCTAGACCACCGCGCTCCCCGTGGGCAGAACTAGCAGCGGCTGATGGGTTACAGATTGTGTGTGGGAGAGTGGAAGAGACAGCTAATCTGAGAGCTGTACCCCAGCAGGTCCTACCAAAAGAGATTCCCCTATTAAAAACATGCCATGTGTGTGATGACTCGCTAATGTGGCAAATGTTGCTCATGCAATGAGCTGCCTCAGATCGGAGGATAAGCCATTCTAGCGGAAAGAAGCCATGTTTAGGTTCCGATGTTTGGAATAGGGGGGATTCTGTGAGAAAAGGCGACCGTGAGGCATTAAACAAGGAGTAGAACAAAACGGAAGGGCTGAAAATAAAATTAATGTACAAGAAGAGATAACGACATGCAGACAGAAAACTCACAGTTCCTTATAATAATTGTTAATTAGAGCTATATAAGTACAGACAGATCACAACCAGCAGATAATGCTTAAGGAAAAAAAATGCCAAAAAACACAGGACTCATTCACACGTTTTGTTTGTTTTTGTTTGCTTTTTTGCTGCGGTTGCGTGTATTAACAAAACCTATAGTGCTGTAGCACAGCTACTCTTCATCCTGGCGATCCTGCAAACAGGATTCGAGAACATTCCCCAATGGCACTTTTTGGCTTGCATTCCACCCTAAGAACCCGGTGAGACGTTGCTCTGTTTGAGACCCACTGTAAATTAGCGGCTATCACAACGACCTGGATGACGGTAGAGTCTGAGAGCCTGGCATAGCACATAGCACCAGTGCCTGGAGGGCCAGCAATGTGAAGGTGGGAGCTTCCACCACAAACCGGGGGCTTAATCCTCGCCGTTATGGACGACTATTAGCATACCAGTGCTACTGTGTGACAGGGTATTAGTGTATTCAGATAGCTGGGATGTTGAGGGATAGTTTGTCAGTCTGGTCTCGCCACGGCTAACTTAATCGAGTTCAAATCTCATATACATTTAAAAAAAGGGTTTCCTCGTTTCCGGACACGGTTCTTCGGGGAAACCCAAAGGTACGTAAACATAATTTATTTACCAGAGACTGGTTTACACGTCAATGCAGTGACAGGCAAGACACCTAAGGTTCGAATATCAAGCGATGTTGTTGCTGTTGTTGTTGCTGTTGTTGTTGTTGTTGTTGTTGTTGTTGTTGTTGTTGTTGTTGTTGTTGTTGTTGTTGTTGTTGTTGTTGTTGGGTTGGTTTAACGTCCAACAACAGCACACTATTGGCTATATTGTGGATGGGCCCCAAGACGGCCGTCTGACAATTTTGAGTGCTGCCACACACGAGACAGGGCGGGGATACCATGACTCCTGTCTCAGCCGGTCACATTAGAATATCAGCCGAAGCCCCGCTCACTGTGTAATTTACGATTCTCCAAGAGGACAATCATTACACTTCTCAAAACCAAAACAATTAGAATCGCCCAGCTTCCCAGGTTACTGTTACCTTACCTGATCTCTATTGGTAAGTAAGGAAAGAAGCGTTGTGTTAGCCAGGACAGAATTTGGCCAAAACCCGGTGACTGTATTCCGCCCCCTGTCAACACTAGATACACTGTCAGGGTGGCAGCCTATAATGGCCGGCTTGTTGTGTGGTCAGTAGCTCTCTTATCTACACAACCCCGGCCGCTTTATCACGTTGATGTAAGAATTAAGCGGGGATTTGTACCGCCCGTCAGACAACTGGGCACCTCTTACCTCCTTCCCGGACACAGGCCGGCTCAATGGTGGCTGGGTTGTATTACATGTACATGGGTTGTACCATCTGATAGTGATACAGGGCGCTAAGGGTAGAGATTTGGTTTCTCAGTTACCGGGTAAATACTAAATACCCATGATTGGGACAAAAATTAACATTGCCCTCTACCTGATTGGATGAGTCTAACAATTTATCAGAGATAGGGCGGGGATACATGTCCAATACTCGAGACCAGGGTCTTCTCAGCCGGTCACATTATACTGACACCGACTCAACCAGTAGGTAATGGCAGCGATCGTGGGTTTCGAACGCTAACTGTGGACCTCCCGATAAGAACAGCTACGTTCTACCACTTGCCCCAATCCGATTCCCATCTGTGGAACCACCAAACCTTGAACTTTCTACCTTCAAATCTGGATTCGATCTACACTGTATGATGGTAACGCCTTGATGTAAATGTAACTGGGTGTCAGCCCTCCAATGTATATGTACTGGTCCTTGAATTTACAAACCAACTAGTTTATCTTTCGGTCACGACGCTCCACAGGCACACCGGAAGTTTACGTCTGCCCGGCCCACTGCGCCTGCGCAAGCGCCACGACCGGATACAGAAGGAACCGTAGCTGGCTGGATCAAGTGTCGAGTGTAAACACACGGGCAGGATCAACACAAACAAACACGGAGCAAGAAATGCTTTGGATACACGGCTTTCAGAGTTTCAGCTTGAGACGGCTGGCTCGTCATATTGAAGTACAGGGAGGACGTGATTCGTCGGGGGGGAAACCAACAGTCCAGGTGACGAATATCAGTTTTCCAAGGGCATTGGACAGAGAGGGGGAGAGAGAGAGAGAGAGAGAGAGAGAGAGAGAGAGAGAGAGAGAGAGAGAGAGAGAGAAGAGAGTGAGAGTCAGGAAGAACAGAAATAGAGAGAGAGATACAGACAGACAGACAGACAGACAGACAGACAGACAGACAGGGAAACTGAAAGGCAGAGGGGGAGTAAACAGATAATCATACATAGAGACAGACAGACAGACAAACATATAGACTGATAGACAGACAAAGGAACAAAGAGTGAACACTAAGAGATGCCACCGGGCGTCGAACCCCCATACACACAGGAAAGAAAAACAATCAGGGCGTGCGTGTTTCCCCGCCACTCACCAAACAAGCTCTTGTATTGTAATGTCAGGGCAAACCTGAGAGGGGCGCTGCTTGTTTTCTCAGCCCGTGCTGCTAGAGCTCCCCTTTGTGGCAGCATCAGTGAGAGAGAGTGAGTGAGCCACACGGCCGGCTATTACTAGCATACACGGCTAGCTGCCAACCTTGATTACTAACTCTCTCTCTCTATCTCTCTGTCTCTTTCTCTCTCTCTGTCTGTATGTCTCTCTCTCTCACTCTCTCACACACACACACTCTCTCTCTTTCTGTCTGTATGAGAGAGAGAGAGAGAGAGTCTCGTCTAGATTCCAAAGGAGGACCCCATTACGTCGATGGGTACCAAGTCTGAAAGCACACAGAACTCCTGATTCATTAGGTCACATAAATAAATTGACACCAACCCACTTTATAGATTTCGCCCTTCTGTACAAACAAAAACAACACACAAAAAAACAAAACAACATATAATTAGGTATATATATGCATCAAACATCCACATCGGGTTGACAACATAACGGTGACATTCCAGTACATACACAGTTAGCCGGCCTGACTTTCTACATCTAATGCAGACTAGACACTCAGGCAGTGTTCGGAGTATATGGTGCTAACTGAAGTTGCGTTGCAAAGGTGAGCAGACAAGGGAATACGACTTAATGGCATTTGCATTTTCTTAAGTATTTTGTCTCCCTTCGCTCTTTTATGCATGTATTTAAACTCACACAAGTCATAATTTCTCTCACTCACTGACTATCCTTCTGTGTGTCTCCCTCCCTTTCTCTCTCACTCAGTCTCTCGCCTTAATTTGAGAGTACGTGAAAGGGGGAAGGGGAGAGGGAGAGAGAAAGAGAGAGAGAGAGAGAGAGAGAGAGAGAGAGAGAGAAGGAAGGACAAAGAGGAAGAGAAGGGAGAGACCACGAGGCAGAGCGGCTGGGGTTAATAAGTCCACGTACATGTATTTACATTTACCTCCAGGTGAAGCAGGTACACTGCCTGGAACTACAACCTCTATCTCACACGTCTTCAGGCCACCCAGTACTCCACTGTAGGTTGTGTGGCTTAGTACTCAGTCATTCCGACCACCCGGCCACCCAGTACTCCAACTTAGTACCTAGTCACCCGGCCACCCAGTACTATACTCCCCCCACGGGTCTGTGTTTGCTTACAACATCCACCGTCTCTCCGTACAAAACTACAAACTCAAAGAGCTATCGATTTTTTCTCCCCTCTCGGAGCGTCGAGTTGGTGCAACAAGCCCTTCTGTTATGTTTATTTATTGTGTGGGTACGCGCGGAGCGTTGGGAGCTACATAATGCACAGGGAATAACAACTTAACGCAAGTTAACGGGCGGCAGGAATAATTAGTGTATGGGGTTTGCGGTCTTCAATCTGACGCTGAGGAATGGCTGATCTAGCACTGGGCATGGCGGAGTGCATTCTGTACATGCTTTGTACTGAGCAGAGAAAATAATGTTTTATTTATTTATATTGTTGTTGCATTATTTTTTTATTTATTTTTTTGGTTTGGGGGGGGGGGGGGGGACGGAGTTAGATCGAGCGTCAACAGGTGCGTGGTCGCCTGAAAGTTGACCGGAAATGAAGTAGGCCCGTATTTTGAGCTGGACATAGATCTGTAACCAGTGATCGTAGCGAAAATCTGAAAACAGATTTGTAATCAGCGATCCAAAATTAACAAAGTCTACGCGTACAGATGCTGAAAAAATGCATAATAAACAATTTCATAAAAAAATGTTTTTATTAGATTCAGACACCCACACATTAAAGAATGCACGGAATTTCCACCCCCGCACACTTTCCATGCCGTATCTGTGTTGTGTATGAAGTCAATACACTTTGGATTGTAGTGCCACGTATTTATTTAAAACAAATCTATTTGTCGTCTATTTTTTCTTTTTGAGTGCAGCCATGTTAGTATCATCCATTGAAGTATTTCTTCATTCACATCCATCTCCTAAAAGTATAACTGAAACAAATAAAATGAGACGATGCTTCTACTTAGTTCTAGGCAATAATAACACACACTGTGAATTTTTCTCGTCACTTGATTTTGTCGCTCTGACGTTTGGAGGGAAGGTGCGACCTCCACTCTGTTTCAGTGTTAAGAGACTGTGTTGGGCTAGGTCTTGATGGCGCGCGCTGATCAGTGTGTACCGTAAAAAGTGATGCAACAATGTCTGCTTGGCTACGCACATTAATTTTTAGTGTTACTGTTACTACTAGTGTTAGAGACTGCATGGGCCTAGGCACAGGTGGCTCACGATGATCAGCGTGTAAACGTAAGCCTAATGGTGGTGTCATTTCTTTTCGGTTTAGCGATAGTATGCTGGCCGACGATTTCGGTTTACCGTAGGTTTCATATAAGGAAAAAAAAGAAGGAAAACCGCAATTATTTCGATTTACGTGTGTTCCACTGTATCCCCAGATTTTAAAGAAAATTTTGGAACATTTACGAAAAATATAAACAAATCTCCCACATTTTTCCAACAAAAAAATACATCATTTCATGCACATGGGCATTTCATTCAGTTCGCCTTGGTAAGGTATGTAGCCACATTTATATAAAAAAATATTTGTATTTGCTTAGTGGAAATAGTAGCAGATAAGCTTAAATTGATGGTATGCAACTGTTTTTACAACGCTCGCACCCCAAACACTACACATTCACTCGTTGATGCGGCTACATTAGGTCTAGGTTTATATATCATGGACATTATGTAATTTTCATTAATATTAATACATTGTACATGTGTAATAATAACGCGAGTTATATTCTACTTCTAGACCCGTTTGCAGCAGTAAAAGACACGACTGGAATAAAATTATCCACGCAAAAAACAACTCTATTAATGTTTAATGCATCAAATAGTTGAAATACATTTAAGAGATTTAAGAGCATAAAAAGGTATTGCTTTACTGTTTTATAGAATAAAGTATTATTTTCATAACTCTTTTCAACCAATTTACATTGTACATCAAGTATCTGCCGAGTTTCATATTTTAATATTGTACATCAAGTATCTGCCGAGTTTCATACTTTAATTCCAATATAATTCTTAATTGATACATGCTCTTATCTATGATGAGGCTTCTGTTGTATTGATGTGCGTCAGTATAATTTGTATTCCTTGTCCCACAAAATGTGTTAGTCAACAAAATAAAATTAATGGCAATGTTTCACTGCAAAAATTGGATGACGAATTTGGTTTCAAATGGAAATTTATTTTCTGCAGCTTCAAAACAAGCATTTGATACTACTTTGCAGATACTTTTGTAATTTTCTATGCCTATTGGTTGTGCTAGCTTCGAATTTTGAGTCCCATTCAAATAGAGCTTAAAAGAAAAAAAAATATCCTCTTGCACCATTCGAATCATCAGACTTTGTCTTTGGAGGTTTCAACTGTATGTGCTGCCACATACAAGATGGTGAAGTAATGCAATTTGCATCTAACCCAGCACTATATAGGCTATAAGACGTAAAGTTGGTTTAGCACTGCCATCCAACCATCGTTCACCTGAACAGAGTTGAGTTCATTTAAGGTCCAACACCAGGAATATAATGAGAATTGTGGATGGGCCCCAAGACTCACGCCTGACAATTTTATGTGCTACCACACAAGAGACAAGGCTGAGATGCCATGACTTCTGTCTCAGCCGCTCACAGACCCAACCAGTAGGCAGCGAATTCACCAGGGCTTTAATACCACCTAGTACAATAACTGCTGACTATGTAACTTGTAAGTGTTATTTTCTTCCATATGCATAGGCTCCTACTTATCCGTCGAAACAAATACTGAATAGACATCCATACTAATAATTTACTGGTTCAACAAAATGATAGCTAATACAAAAACAAAGCTTTACTTTAACAACTAATTTAAGGAAAATTAAAAAACAAACACAAAAACAGATTTTTTTTAAATTTTTATTAAAAGATGCCCATTTATTTTGTCGTCTAGTCAAACAGTCCTGGGGAAAGTAGAAAATTTTAAAAATTGTGAAATGGTTAAAAAAAATTAAAAAAAAAGAAGATTAGATATATATGGAGAAAAATGCACCTAACATGAGAAACATATAGGTATTAAAACCAGCACATCTCCCAGGATATGATGATACTGATAGACTAAGGTCCAAGAACTACAAATAATTAATGGTCCCTTTCAGCCTTTTCCAAAAAAATCCAATTTTTATTAAGTTTCAACCTCTTGACTCCCGGACCCAGTTGAACAGATGGCTGCAAAGTGTTAGAAATAAGGGCAGCAGATGTCACTACGCATTTGATTTGTGATGGCTAAAATAGCCAATGCATGGTGAACAAAAAACACCCCTGTGTATATCTATGTAGACCTATAGACAAGCCACTCCGTCTTCGATATTGTCTTGCAATACTATATCTTTTAATTCCACATCCTCTTATTTAACATGTACATTCAGTCTATGTAATGTCGATTTGTTCTTAAGCAACAATTCCCCATTTTGGCTATATAGTACGGTAACTCAGACCTGCCTACTTCACAAAGTCCAATTTAGGCACTCCCATCGCAAAAAAATAGGGACAAACACAATTTGTCTGTATTAGTTGGATCGTGTTAATCGTGATACATGTACTCAGTACATGTGTATAGGGAGTGTCTAATACACACTATCGGACAAATTGTTTTTTCGCGCAAGACAAAAATCAAACAAAAAAACCCTTGACTTTGTAGCCCCGTGTAGCCCCATGGGTCTTAAATTAATTCTTACCAAATATAGCAAATTTGATTAACCCCATTTTTCTTGAAAAAAAAAAAGAGAGAGAGAGAGAGAGGAGGGGGGTAAAATAAAGAAGATGAAGACAAGTCTCGAAAACCGAGACAGAATGAAATTTGAAAAAAAAATATTTATATGAGGAGACACTCACACACACAGATAAGTTTACAAAGCCAAGGGAGGGGGGAGACAGAGAAAAATAAGTTAAAGAGTGAAGAGAGTAGGAGATTGAGCAAGAGAAAGAGGACAGGGGAGGGAGGGGGTCCAGAAGTGAGGACAAGTCAGGAGCTGAAAATAAACAAGATAATTTATAGTGTGTATAGAAAAATTTGATCAGAAATACATTATGATGTCTTTAGTTCGTATGGACTCAGCCTCGTCTACAACTTGAAGCATGCCTTGTAATCCAGTTGCAGCAAAGATTTTCCTTTGTGACCTATTATCTAGTTTCGACCCGGAGTTCCACGACAAATATGCTGGTTGATTCAGTGTAGCTCCTCAAAGACAAATCGCTTTTAAAAGCAAAACTAGGTTTCTATATCAAGAATAGGATGCTAGCCTGAATAAGATCTACATTAATTTTCATGGTTGCAAAACTGTATGGGCTTATGTTCCGCAAAAGAATGTTAGAATGTAGCCACCAACAACCACAAAAAAAGCTAATAAAGAATCAGAATGAATAGTTAGAGAATAAAGTCAGGCCCCGGGGACTGGATGTTAAGATGCTATTAAACGAATAAACAATTACCCAGATCTACAAAATTTGTTTGCAAACGCTTATTGAGCTCATGGTAACACAAATCATTACTTGTTTAGAAATGACTGCCAATGTCAATAACTGACACTGAAAGTCGGGATAGATAAATTGGTATGATTCGAACAAATGAACGCAAGAGAAAACTAGTTGGGACTATCGGTATCGGTGAAGTTATTGACTAACCCAATCTCGATTATAGCGTATCAATAAATTAAACAAATTGTTCATAAATATCCTTTCGCCCACACAAAAAGCACTGAAAACTTTATTTACTCATCTCGTTGAGGTCGCGCGATTGAGGGGAAAACTGTAACAGTGCCGCAAATACATGTATATTTATTACGAAAAAGCATGTGTTGCCCAGACGACGGACGGTTGTATATATTATTTTTTTTAACGTACCAACGTGTTTAGGTAGAAAAAGTTAATGAAAATAACAGACGGATTGGCAGTACCCTTTCAGACATCTCGAAAATGTCGTCATGACGGACTGAGCTGAAATATAATTGGCCCCTCAGAGCGGGTCATGAGCTTTCTGCTGCAGCAGAAAAAGGCTAGTCTTGGATCTCTTGATAAGAGGCAAACAGAGGCATATTTAGAAGAAAAAAACCCCGATTGTGCTGCTGAATATCAGTTAGAATAATCGGCACACATTACTGGGAAAATCAGGATCAACAGCGAAAATCGATATGCACTAATCAAATCAGTGTAAGTAGGCAGATCTGTAGTGACTGCCTAATATATTCCACAGTGTTTTAGTTGTTCTTGGACAAAAAAAAAAAAAGAATAACTTAGCAGCTGTTACGTATAACAATTATGTCTTACCAAAGCCCATGTCCTCGTCAGACTCCTCAGACTCTTCCTTCTTCTCCTCTTTCTTGCCAGCGGCTGGAAAAAAGAAAATCAACCCCAATAAAAACCACAACTTCAGATTCAATCCATGAGTATGAACTCACTTTTTTATGACATGTAAACCACCTAAACAAATCAAATAACTGAAATGCTGACCCATGAAAAAAGTAATATTACCCATGGATTTCGATAATTGCGCCAAGTAACAAGATTTTGTTTTAAAAAGCAAACACTGTAACAATTTTTTCTCAAATATTATCCCAATTAAAGTTAGAGTTTAACTTAAGTGAAGTCTACACTGGAAGTGGCTCAGAGCAACTAACCGCCAGTTATCTTATTTCGCTGTTAGATAAGGCATCAACATTTGTTAGTCTTCACATCCTAAAATAGCCAACTATGACACAGCCATTTATAATAGTACACTGGCATTAAAGTTGTTGTTTATTTTTTAAAGGAAATATTCTGGGGGAAAATAATCCATGTCTGTACTTTGCATAAAAAAATAGGGACTAGAAGGAGATTGAGAAAGACTATGAACATTACTATTTAACTAGATCTAGATTCTTAAATTTGTCTTTTATTGTGGGGAGAGAAATGGCATCTAATGTACTTTAGTAGCCATTATGCCCCTCAAGCCATGACATCAGAGGACATGAAGGTTGCTATAGTAACTCACCAGCAGGTGCAGCATCCGCAGCAGCAGCGACAGGGGCGGCACCACCAGCGGCGGGAGCAGCTCCGGCTGAGCTTCCGATGTTGGTAATCAGGTCCTTCACATTCATGCCATCCAAGGCCTTGGAAAACAGACCTGAGGGAGATGGAATTTGAATGTTATCCACAAGTTCAGGGTCCGGATTCATGAGCGGTCGTATACCAGGCCTAAGTACTAATTTTTTTACGTAGACTAAGCAGGCATACATGGCAAATTTTATATAAAACAACTAAAGTCTTACTAAAGCAACACAGAAGTAATTATAATTGATTTTTAATAGGCTTTAGATGCACTCGTGACCAAATTTTACCCCTTAGTCCTGCCTCGGAGCAGGCGTAAACTAGGAAATTCCCATGAATAGGTCGGAGACAAAACTTAAAATTGAGGCGTAAGTCTCCTCTAGTTTTTAGGCCTAGGCCTTCACATGAATACGGCCCCAGATCTATAATGCCAATTGGATAACGTTTTTTTTTTGTTTTTTTACTGAATATTTACCTGTAAAGCAGTGTAGATCTAGCTTTAATTCATATTGAAACAAAATATGTATACCTCTACAGTAATGCTAACTAGGACATTTAGGTTATGAACATCTTGCAATGCATACTGCTGCATAGTCCTTTTTTCAGAGGTTGGATGCCATGGTATTCCAGCCTACCTTAAGCACAATCCCTCATCACTTTATTTTCATTCCAACTGAATCCACATTCTTGACCCAACTTATCTGCCTCCCTCTACCTTGCGTGCCTTCCACCATACCCTCTACAATCTTCTACAAAGAACTGTGCCTGATGCCCTTCATTTTAAGTTTTTCTGTTTTATGTTTGAAATTCACCATCTCTAGTATTATTTTAGGTGTTCATTTTGTTTTCTGTCCAAGAGGTTTAAAAGCGTGTCATTGGCAGCAATAAGCATTAAATTTTGCCTGACAGTACTAATCATGCCTATTGGTGGTGTGAGCTTCGAATTAGGAGAATCACACCAGAAAAACTTTGAAATATGAGTCTGATTTAATTTTCCAAACCATCATTTTGTGAGATATCTACTGATCATTAAGTACACTGATCTGCCAATTTTCTTTTAATAAATGACAGAATTAGCATCACTGAAAGCTGTGTTAACTTTGGTAAACAGATTCTCAAATAATTTGGTACATTTGTGGGAATCAGCTTTGTTACTGTGAAAGTACTCAAATATAAATTAAAAACATTGAGATTTTGACCCTGTAGTAAAATCATTTAGCAGAAAAGATAACAGTTAATGCTATTCCAAGAACTTCCCAAACTATAGGAACAAGTTTGATGTCCAGGTGTATTCAAGAGATGATGGGAACAGTCCCACTTCCGAGGTTGACAACTGGTTTTGTATAGCATGATTGTCTGATCCAAAGGCTACAACAAAGCCTGCAGAAATTCCGACATGCTTAAAAAATGCAAAAACAAATACCAGTATTTTAAAAAATCAAAATAAATCATGATACAGGCCCTTATAATGCTGCTTGCAGTTCAATAACTGACACTGAAAGTCGGGATAGATAAATTGGTATGATTCGAACAAATGAACGCAAGAGAAAACTAGTTGGGACTATCGGTATCGGGAAGTTATTGACTAACCCAATTCGATTATAGCGTATCAATAAATTAAACAAATTGTTCATAAATATCCTTTCGCCCACACAAAAAGCACTGAAAACTTTATTTACTCATCTCGTTGAGGTCGCGCGATTGAGGGGAAAACTGTAACAGTGCCGCAAATACATGTATATTTATTACGAAAAAGCATGTGTTGCCCAGACGACGGACGGTTGTATATATTATTTTTTTTAACGTACCAACGTGTTTAGGTAGAAAAAGTTAATGAAAATAACAGACGGATTGGCAGTACCCTTTCAGACATCTCGAAAATGTCGTCATGACGGACTGAGCTGAAATATAATTGGCCCCTCAGAGCGGGTCATGAGCTTTCTGCTGCAGCAGAAAAAGGCTAGTCTTGGATCTCTTGATAAGAGGCAAACAGAGGCATATTTAGAAGAAAAAAACCCCGATTGTGCTGCTGAATATCAGTTAGAATAATCGGCACACATTACTGGGAAAGATCAGGATCACAGCGAAAATCGATATGCACTAATCAAATCAGTGTAAGTAGGCAGATCCTGTAGTGACTGCCTAATTATTCCACAGTGTTTTAGTTGTTCTTGGACAAAAAAAAAAAAAAAAAAAAAGAAGATTAGATATATATGGAGAAAAATGCCACCTAACATGAGAAAACATATAGGTATTAAAACCAGCACATCTCCCAGGATATGATGATACTGATAGACTAAGGTCCAAGAACTACAAATAATTAATGGTCCCTTTCAGCCTTTTCCAAAAAAATCCAATTTTTATTAAGTTTCAACCTCTTGACTCCCGGACCCAGTTGAACAGATGGCTGCAAAGTGTTAGAAATAAGGGCAGCAGATGTCACTACGCATTTGATTTGTGATGGCTAAAATAGCCAATGCATGGTGAACAAAAAACACCCCTGTGTATATCTATGTAGACCTATAGACAAGCCACTCCGTCTTCGATATTGTCTTGCAATACTATATCTTTTAATTCCACATCCTCTTATTTAACATGTACATTTCAGTCTATGTAACTGTCGATTTGTTCTTAAGCAACAATTCCCCATTTTGGCTATATAGTACGGTAACTCAGACCTGCCTACTTCACAAAGTCCAATTTAGGCACTCCCATCGCAAAAAAATAGGGACAAACACAATTTGTCTGTATTAGTTGGATCGTGTTAATCGTGATACATGTACTCAGTACATGTGTATAGGGAGTGTCTATACACACTATCGGACAAATTGTTTTTTCGCGCAAGACAAAAATCAAACTATTGAAAAGTTCAGATTTGTAATCTAATAATATTTTATTCAAAGGGGTAATTTAGCTGCATGTAAAACTTGGTGATTAGGGCAATGTTTACAGAAAAAAGTGTACTGTATGCAAGAGAGGAAAAAAAAAACAAGTTCAGAGTATTAACTAGGCCCCCATTTTGATGCGGTAGATTTTAATTACATTTTTTTCTCTTCGAAATGAGTATGAGCGTTGTGCACTTGTCAAGACTTCTAAGCGTCATGTGCCATCGGCGTGGTACACACTGAACAACTGGTTTTGTATAGCATGATTGTCTGATCCAAAGGCTACAACAAAGCCTGCAGAAATTCCGACATGCTTAAAAAATGCAAAAACAAATACCAGTATTTTAAAAAATCAAAATAAATCATGATACAGGCCCTTATAATGCTGCTTGCAGTTGGAATTTTTTTTTTTTTACCCCTGTGAAACCTACCAAAAAGTAAAATGCACAAGAGGTAAAGAGAAGCTTTTTTTTAGTTATGTTCCACACAATAAGTCAGCGTCTCACCTGGCCAGTAGGGCTCCACAGACACACCAGCAGCCTTCAGGATGGTCGAGATTTTCTCAGCCTGAAAGGGTACAAGAAAAAAGTGTAAGAATAAAAGACAGTCGACTAGTTTGAAAAAACAGAATAATAGATTTTTAAAAAAAGGTAGACTAAACCAGCCATATCATAATACTAAAAAATGTATGCAGATCTCAGTGATTTGAGAGTCCAAATAATCATATGAGCTTTCTAGCTAAATTGTGGTAGAAAAAATGACATCTGCTGATGCCATTTTGTTTATTTCACTTCAAACCTAAATTTTAATTATAGGTTTTGACATTATTAATTAATAGAAAACATCTAGTTGGGAATAAGGGATGAAAGTAAAACCTCAGTGTTAAAAGAGCAGAAAGGCAGTGTATTTGAGGTTAACATTTAGGCACTTAGCGCTATGATTGAGACTATAAACCCTACCCAATTAAATCCAGTACCTTTTATTTTGTAAAAAAAGAAAAAAAGAAACCTACAAAATTATGGGTTGGTTTAAGCCCTTTTAAACACCTAAAAATGTCAAGAGAGTTTACCTTACTGATTCTGTGGTACTGATAGTGGCTTACCCTTTTTTTTATAGCAACATAGGCCATAGGCTAGAATTAGAAAGGAAAATGGCTGAAACTTATTTCTAATGGTTGTGTGGCTCGAAAAAATAGCTCTGCCCATGCTCAATTTAAATTTGAATAGATACACTTAGTGAAAAGTTTGCAGAGATTCTCAATGTGCTAAAAATAACTTTCACATAAACACAGGGATGCCACCTGGTCCTGTCGAAATAAGTTTTAGACCCTACGCATAATTTCTCACCAACAGACATTAAATTGTAACAAAATGTACACCCGATTTTTCTTATTGGGTTCCGTTTAGACATACAGATTGTACTACATGTATTCCTTTTTTTTTTTTTTATTATTTATCAAAATTTGCCCCAACAAGCTCAGAAAGATTTCTGGATGATCAGGGCCTAAATTATATTCTGGAATTCCCAATAAAAGTGATCAATCTATTTTTAAAAAAACATGTCCAGGTGTATTCAAGAGATGGTGGGAACAGTCCCATTTACGAGGTTGACAACTGGTTTAATTTGGCATGTTTGTCTGATCCAAAGGCTACAAAGCCCTCAGAAATTCCGACATGCCATACAATAATCAATAGATCCGTTTATTACATATTTTCTCGGTAACCTACATCTATTGAGACCCTACCTAGATTTAGGGCACAGTTTGTTGGTACCTGTTTGTTCAGATGAGATAATTTTTTTCATTAACTGTTCACATATTTTAAGCCTCTAATTCTCTATGTTTTGTGGAGGAAATGCGACAGAGAAAAAGAGGGGCATTCTCTTCCTCTGTTTACAGACGGTGGACAAAAACCTTTCTACGCTACCGTTAAACATTAGATCTGGACCTACCCATTTAGCCATGCAATTGATTGAAGGCATTAAGTTGTTTGTTTTTTTTAACATACCCAGAAAAACCCTGATAGTTAGGCCCATGGCGACCTATCGCAAGTAAGTAATCAGTGCATTCAATAGGGCCTACTTCAAGTTTTTGGTTTAGTTTACGGTCTTAAAAAAACATTACCGATATAATCATGCAGGCTATGCCTCTCTTTCCTCACATTAAACTTTGAGTTATCAAATCTATGTCATAGATGTTAAATTTGCTGCCTTTAGAAAGTTTAGTGAAGACATTTGTTTCTATAAATAATCAAATACACAAAAAATAAAGAATATCAAACAATGCCCCCGACTTGCTAGAATTTTCTGTTCAGGAGAGGGCAAAGTTGGGCTTTAAAATTGCAAAAATTCCGTTTTCGGTCGGGGGTCTTTGCCCCCCTGTACCCCCCATTGGGGCTCTGCCCTGGACCCCGGCCGGATTGCCAGAGTCTGGTTTTGTTTGTTTTAATAGATTTCATGTGCTTTGCAATTTAGAATTTTCTGTTCAGGAGAGGGCAAAGTTGGGCTTTAAAATTGCAAAAATTCGTTTTCGGACGGGGGGGCTTTGCCCCCCTGTACCCCCCATAGGGGCTCTGCCCCTGACCCCGCCGGGCCCCTGGACCCCGGCCGGATTGCCAGAGTCTGGTTTTGACATCTCTCAGGTTGGCAGCTATGGTAATGCTAGGGCAGTAGGCACAATCGTTGCTACTCTTTCACATATACAGACATAAACACAGCAGGTTTTAAAAGGTATGTTTTGGTTTAAATTTTCTATTTGGAAGCTTTGCAAATATATTATCTTAACAGTTTATCTTATTATGTTAGAACAACATTCAAAATAGTGCAAAAATTTGTTCATTTATATTCTTAACATGATAAATCTGAAAATTAGCAAGTCGGGGGCATTGTTTGATATTCTTTATTTTTTGTGTATTTGATTATTTATAGAAACAAATGTCTTCACTAAACTTTCTAAAGGCAGCAAATTTAACATCTATGACATAGATTTGATAACTCAAAGTTTAATGTGAGGAAAGAGAGGCATAGCCTGCATGATTATATCGGTAATGTTTTTTTAAGACCGTAAACTAAACCAAAAACTTGAAGTAGGCCCTATTGAATGCACTGATTACTTACTTGCGATAGGTCGCCATGGGCCTAACTATCAGGGTTTTTCTGGGTATGTTAAAAAAAACAAACAACTTAATGCCTTCAATCAATTGCATGGCTAAATGGGTAGGTCCAGATCTAATGTTTAACGGTAGCGTAGAAAGGTTTTTGTCCACCGTCTGTAAACAGAGGAAGAGAATGCCCCTCTTTTTCTCTGTCGCATTTCCTCCACAAAACATAGAGAATTAGAGGCTTAAAATATGTGAACAGTTAATGAAAAAAATTATCTCATCTGAAGAAACAGGTACCAACAAACTGTGCCCTAAATCTAGGTAGGGTCTCAATAGATGTAGGTTACCGAGAAAATATGTAATAAACGGATCTATTGATTATTGTATGGCATGTCGGAATTTCTGAGGGCTTTGTAGCCTTTGGATCAGACAAACATGCCAAATTAAACCAGTTGTCAACCTCGTAAATGGGACTGTTCCCACCATCTCTTGAATACACCTGGACATGTTTTTTTAAAAATAGATTGATCACTTTTATTGGGAATTCCAGAATATAATTTAGGCCCTGATCATCCAGAAATCTTTCTGAGCTTGTTGGGGCAAATTTTGATAAATAATAAAAAAAAAAAAAAGGAATACATGTAGTACAATCTGTATGTCTAAACGGAACCCAATAAGAAAAATCGGGTGTACATTTTGTTACAATTTAATGTCTGTTGGTGAGAAATTATGCGTAGGGTCTAAAACTTATTTCGACAGGACCAGGTGGCATCCCTGTGTTTATGTGAAAGTTA
>RQTK01000252.1:528951-531451 GCA_003991915.1 Elysia chlorotica
TGAAATTCAGGAAACATGTGCACATCCAAGTGGAAAAGGCAAACAGATTACTCGGTCTGCTTAGGAGAGGCTTCACAGCATTGGACAGCTATTCCATGTGTACTTTGTACAAGGCAATCATCCACCCTCACCTGGAACACGGAAACGTGATCTGGCACCCAAAAGTCAAAGGAGACGAGGAACAACTGGAGTCAGTCCAACGTAGAATGTCGAGGATGATCCCTGAACTGAGAAACATGGACTATGAAAAAAGGCTGAAAATTCTGCAGCTCCCCTCATTGTACTATAGACGTGCGAGGGGGGACATGATAGAGTGCTATAAATATCTCACTGGAGCATACAACACAGTTGGTGATTTGCTGCCCCGGGCAGAACCAACAGGCACTAGGGGGCACAGCTTAAAACTGAAGAAGAACCAAGCAAGGACAAAACTTCTTCGCTGTAAGAGTTGTAAATGCCTGAAACTCCCTCCCTGATGAAGTGGTGACAGCACCCTCCTTGAACTCATTCAAGAACAGACTCGATAAAGTATGGAGCCAGCACAACTTCAGCCTTTCCTCTGACTGGTTCAAATCCCCACCACGAGCAACAAGTACAACTCAGAGAAGCAGCATGTGTGAAGACAATGAGGAGGAGGTGATCAGCGACGAAAGCAATAACCGGCTGATAGGCGAATAGCCTGACCACAGCTGTACAGCTAAAGTAAAGTAAAGTAAGTAGAAGGTCAGACTTTCTCAAAACATTTATAAAAGCGTCCACGCCTTAGGTCGTCGAGACGGAAAAGCATCGACGACCAATAAATTAACCCCCCCCCCCCACCCCCCCCCCCCCCCCCCGCCCCACCCGCCCCCCCACCCAACAAACTCCCCCCCCCCCCCCCCGGTTGCCCGGCACTAGTTCGCACTATGCCTATGGTGTCCTATTTCATTTTTTTCTTTAAGTAGATACGATTTTGTTTGAATTGCTATACTGTTTCATGCGCAATAGACGTCCTCGTTGTAACTACTCTAGAATTAGAAATCTAGCCTTTGAAAATATAGCCTAATAATAGATCCATTGAGTTTAGTTGCACGTGAACTATGCCTCTTTAAAACAGACTATGATAACAAAACTCCTTTTCAACTTACGGTGATTGCCACTTGATCATCGGCCAAGATGAGAGCAGCATATACGCAGGCAAGCTCGTCGTTTCCAGCCATCTTACTTTTTTACGATTAAAATGTTGGATTGTTGAGAATTATAGTGTACGTCGCCGGATTGGCCTTAGCTCGTTTGAGAACAGTACACTTTCACAACAATGTCGACATGAAAGGAAGTTGCAACTTGCGGTGCAAAACTTCAAAGAAAGAAATTAATAAGAGTAATACCCCTTAGTTATACTTCCGGTTATCTTTTCTTCCAATTCTTCCATTTTTCATTTCCATTTTATTCTTTCTTGTTATTTCGTTTAGTTTTGTTTGTTTTTATTGTATTAAATTTGGAATTTGAAATGGGTCAATGTTGGGATAGCATATGTTATATTTTGAATAGTGTTTTGTAAATGTCATTGTGTGTGTGTCTTTGAACCGGTTCTGCGTTTGTTGGGTTTTGTGTGTTCAGGGTCTGTGTTCATTGTGAACGTTTGTCAGTGTTGCTCTTTCTGCAGTTTCGAATGCGACACTTTAAATTGAGATCGCATTTTGGATATCGTCACTTGGTCGAGTCCTATTCCTGTGTGGAGTAGCATGTTCTGTTTAGGTACGTTGAAGTTTATGTTGTATTTTTAATCAATGTTATAGAAGTATGTTTCTAATCTTAAATGTAAATTTATATGATTCAATTCTATTTAATAAACGTGTTTGTTCGATATTTTGTATTTATAACTCGCTAATTCATCCCTGAGTTATGTCCTAACAGTCAACTTTTTTCCCTTTTTCCATAATTTTAAAATTCTTCTAACTGTTGAAAAGTATTACCCAGTAAGGGGTATCACAAGATCGTGTGAAATCACATATTTCTCTTAATAGCTATTAGGCCTAATAGTAATACCGGTAGCTATTTTGTGTGTGAAATAGTAGCCTATTCATTATGTAGGCCTATTTCAGGTTGGTAGATAAAAATTGGCTTTATGGTGGATTAACATGTTCAGAAAACAATAAAAGTATAGTTACGTCATTTGAAAAAAAATTGAATAAGGATCATGTTCATAATAATTACATAGGCCTAAAGAAAAGAGGGGTTCGTCGGGTCCCATGTGACCCCATCGTAGTTACCGACTTGTGTCGAAATTCGACCCCACCGCATTCAATACTATTACTGATATGAAAGTTTCTATAAGTAGAATATAACATGGCATTCGATTACAACTGACTGGCAGGGTGTTGCTGAGTGAATAGCGCGTAAGATCGCTTGGGTGTGTTTGTTGTTGTCGTTGCTATTGTGTTGCTTAGATATTGTTGTTGTTGTTGTTGTTGTTGTTGTTGTTGTTGTTGTTGTTGTTGTTGTTGTTGTTGTTGTTGTT
>RQTK01000252.1:533951-569463 GCA_003991915.1 Elysia chlorotica
TATGTATCATGTTCTTTAGCTTGTTGTTAGTTCCATGATGCATATTTTGTCAGTTAAATATTTTCTTTACCCAGCTCTGCCCTACGAGTCAGGTTCGGTGTTCTAGATAGGGGGTTGTTTCAGATTGAAGGATGGATCATACCAATCCGACTATACCCTTAAAGCATAGGTAGTACACAATCATGTATGTCTAAAATTAATGTTTAATATAATGGGTTATTTTTTTTTACCTGTTTGCTGCCACTCTATTTAATAATGTAGTCATGGCATTCTCTTTCTCAATCTTTGATTTGTGGCCAAGTAAAGTGTATTTTTACTATGTATTCCATTTCGCTTTGTATTAGAAACATAATATATATATACATATATGCAGCTTTTTCTGTTTCGTTAGTATGACCACTAACACAGATCACTCTTTCAAGTCCTATGAGCATTGTGTGTATGTATGTATGTGTGTGTGGTGTGTAAAATAGAAAAACTCTATGTTTAAGACATAATTACGACCACACCGTTTATTGTAATAATGTGAACAAATACCTCAAACCCAGTCCTCTGTGAATCTGAACGTTAATTTTGAAGAGTTTTTAATGGTAAACATTACAACAGCACATAATTTGATCAATGAATTTTTATTCGATTGACAATAGATACCACACATGAACATAGGCAAAAAGAAAAACATGACAGACAAAATCAATAAAACTAAAAGAAATTCTCATCGACCAAAATGGATAAATCTTGCAAGTACAGAAATTTGAAAGACAAAAATTACACGAATTAATTCAATTACAAAGTTGTACACATGAAAGTACTTTGGGGTTGGATACTTTTGGAAATGAAGCACAATTCCCCCCCCCCCCCCCCCCCCCCTTTTTTTTTTTTTTTTTTTTCAGAACAACCTCCCCTACCCACAAAAAAAACAAACAATACAATTTAAAAAAAACAACCAACAAAACGTTAAAAAATTGATCAATCTTTCTAAGGTTCAAGACAAATCCAGAAGAAAAAAAATCTTTTCTATTATCCATCTTTTAGGTTCCAGGTTAAAGCTAGTGTGGAATAGACCTTATATGCTTATCTCTTTGTGAAAGGCAAGTTGTATGCCCCCATATAACGTTATACTTATTATTATAGTTATGTCTTTACATAACTTTACAGTTATAGAACTTCATAGAAATAACAATGATACCAATTGGCTCATTATCTCTTTACTCAACCTTTTTGCATATCGCGAAATGGAGTACATGTAATATTAACTTACAAAACATAGCCTTTAGTGAAAGTTATAATACTAAATTTTGACCCAGCAGCTTTAAAAAAACAACTGAAAACCCTTAAATTTGCACTATATTGCCATCACTGAAACAGGGAATGCCATTAGAGCCCGGCAATAGACTTGGAAGACACGGTGTTGTTGAGCAATACATGTACTCATTTTAGGAATTATGATATTGTTTGATAGAATTCGATAAGTTAATGATTTTAGACCCATTTCTTGTATGCACACCACATAAATCTAAATATAGACAAAATAATAGACCTCTGTGGTGCACACTATTTTGGGGAATTTTCCAAAATTTGAAAAGGCAAAAGCTTTAAATTTGTTTTTGTTCTTTTAAATCGAAGGGGTGCAGATCATTGCAAAAAGATGCTAGCACCAGAGCTTATCAACCAGCACAACATGATGGTGATGGGAAAATGTTAAGCTCAGTTTATGTCTTCTCCAAACACTTTGAGAAATTACATTTCTATTGCAGACTTTACTTTTCTACCATTCACAAATGATTCATGGGGTTGGCTTGCTAAACCACGATACATAAATCTATGTACTCTTTTTTTTTTTTTAATGAAAGCTGCAAAATCAATAATGTATGCAAATTATGAAAACAAAAACAAAAGTTAGAACAAAATGGACAGAAACAAGAAAAAGACAAAAAACAACAACCAACCATTAAGTTACTCCATAGCACTAAAAATAAAGGCTTTAAAAAAAAATGAATTTTCGAAATCCAAGGCAATGAGCAAAAACTAACTTTTTCACTAAGAAATATTTCTTTGCATCAACTGACATTCAATAATTATCAATGTTTAGCACTAAAGCAAGGAATGACTTCAGCGTAATTGACTTGAGGTAGACCTGTTGGGAACAGCCTCAAATTTCATTGTATCCAAGTTTATATGAAACAGGGACTGTGGATAAAAAAAGAAAAAGTAATTGGCACTAGGGAAACAGTTTACAATATAAAGTCATAGTTTTTCTTAAACGAGTTTATATTAAACGGATTCCTCATAACCTTCTCACATCTTGTGATCTTAGGCCTATTCCTTCTGCGTGCACTATTCTGGAGAATTTTCAAAAATCTGGACAGGAAAAAGCTTTGATATTCATTATTTTGAAATGGAAGGTGTACAAATCAATACAAAAAGGTGCTATCACAAGAGTGTATCAACCCGCACGACATATGTGCGGGTGATGGGAAAAGGTTAAGCTGCAAATCTTTTGTTTATCTGATTAAAACAACAACAAAAAATCAATGGAATTCAATGATATTAAAAATAATTTGATTGAATGCATTATGGACAGAGTTTGGACAGTATTGCTAAAATAATAGAGTTAGAACATTTGTGATCATATTTTGTCCCAAATTTAAGTATCACTGCGCTTCTTCAGCCACTCATGCAACGGAGGGACAAGAGTTTTGATCATCCAAATGGGTAACCAATGGGTTGAAACCCACGACAGGGCAACTTTGTCGGATTTCACCCCCTAACGGTCAGGTAGGTGTCTGTATGTGACTGGCTGAGACAAGAGTCATGGTATCCCCTCAATCTCAAAAGTGAACAGTAGATAAAATTGTCAGACATTAGTCTTGGGACCCGATGCCAGTTAGGACCTATGAGACGTAAATCTAGGAGACAGCGTCTCTCCTATAAATATATTTTGTTCAGTCGGTTGAGATCCCAACCAGACTCGTTTTCTAAGGTTCCTCAACAAATGAACATTTTAGTGCATTTTGGGCTGAGAGGCACAAAGTGATGTATACTTGAGAGGACTTTGCTTTCCTTTAAAGCAACTGTTATTATGAAGTCTAAATATCGAAACAAACTAAGCAAATATTGTCAATTTTTTCTCATTCTCAAACCAAATTTTACATGACAATGTTGTGCTATGCATATATTACCGCACTATAGTTGTGACATAAAGATGCATCAATCTATAAGAGAAGCCACATGATTTAAAAATGGGATTTAAATTACAAAAAAGATAACTTCTAAGTTCTTGAGGAAATCGCTGAACTTACAACAATGCAATTCTTAGCTCTCAAGAAGGTTTATCTTCAAATTCTGGTCACAATTTCCACAGAGTTTACAACATTTGGATACACATACACAAGCTAAGGTAGAATTTTATAACAGACATGATCAGGAATGAAGGATTGAAAAAACCAAGAACAGGAACATTTTTTAATGGGACATTTCAGCATGTATACAAAGTCATGTGTTCCCAAAACAAAACATTCAAACCATTAAAAAAAATAGAGATTAAATAGAGACGAAATCGACTCTAGAGGCGAGTGATCACAACAGATGGGGAAATATTACGGTCTGGGCCTATGTGTGAGCTGCCATGATTTTGAGGCAGCTCATTTTTAAACTTGACTTTGCCAGAGTCAACCCAACTGCCATAAACAGACATATTATCAGTTTGGTCACCCTCATAAAAACTGCCTCTGGCTATTTCACCCATACTCCTCCTCCTCCTCTTTCTCAACAAGCCCCCATCTGTCAATCCTGAACCAGCCTGTGTTGTATTTTGCCTACCACACAGACCATACTGAGCGTTTGGTTTGCAACAGTAATTCATGCCACCGATCTGCTTCTTCAACTCTTGCGGCGAGACAGAATGTTGCGACTTGCTTTCCTCCCTGCCACCTGTATCATCTCTTGTATGTTGCTGAAGTTTCTTGGAAATCTGCTTCGAGCCCCCGCCCATAAAGTCCTCAAGGAGCAACCTTTGCACTTGATCGGCGTCCAGCTTGGACATTCTCAGCAGCACAGATTCCTCAATGTCCAGCTGGGAGATATCAGACAGGATCCGAGACAGTGTCGCCCTTTCTCCGTCCATGTACTGCAGCTTATCAGACACTCTCAGGCTCTCGATTCCGTGCAGGCCCACACAGCAGGCATCAAGATGATCAACATCGCCAGAATTGGCATTGCGCAGAGCCTTCTCCAACAGCAGGGTCTGGACACAGCCTCTGTGTGTCTTCTCCCAGGTTGATGACTTGTTACCGAAACCAGACTTCCGCTGAGAACTCGTCCCAGATGATGCGTGCTGGTGTTTAGCCACAGCGCCAGAATTTTTCACAACCTGCAGTGATCCCGAGCTTTGCTGACCTTGGCCGAGCTTAGAAAGGATGTTCCCGAAACAGCCGTTGTAGCTGCGCCCAGTTTCAGCCGAGTCTTCATCGCTGAGGCAAGTGGCTGGACAATCGATATCCCTGCTCTTTTCGCTGCTGGCACTCTCCTCCTGCTCTGACATCCCTGGTTGGGGAGGAGTATCTCTCCTTCTGTATCCAAGACAATCCGTTCTTGCACAGGCTTGCATCAACTCTCGAGCATTTCTCGGGAAGGAGGCACTTCGTCTCCGCTGCCTCCCCTCAATCTTCTCCACCGCCAGACTGACATCTTTCGTCTGTTCTCTTCCTTTTCTATCATGTGAGCCATTCTTGAAAGCCCCTTCAAATTTCTCCAAATCTCTACCACTTTCATTACATGTGTGAGAGCCAGAACTTTCTAGAACAACACCCACAGCATTTTCACTAAAATGGTGGCTGCGTTGATCCACAAGCTCCAAACCAGGAAGGCCAGGGGCAGCGTGGGATTTCTTGCTGTTGCCAGACGGCCGTGAGACGATGTTTGCCACGAGGGTCATGTAGCCCCCTGTGCTGGGAATTTCTTTAAAGTCCGTCACCGTGACCACGCTGTCATTTGTATCACCACAGGCTCCATCTCCTGGCGCCTTTACCACCAGCATCTCAGAACCCTCGGCCGTGTACTTGTTGACGAAAAATCCCCGCTCTTCCCTCTCCTCCTCAAAGCCAGCTGCTCCTCGACAAACAACCCTCGGGGCCATCTCATCTTGGTTCATGCTCCGAGATCTGAAGAAAGAAGAGAGAAAAAAAGTAGGAGCATTTAAATCATTTAAAGACGAGAATTTTATTATTCATTAAAAAGAGTAAGATTTGGAGTGATAGATCATTATTTTTCTTTAGTGGCATACGCTTAAAAGATAAACCTCTTGCCGACGACCAAGAAGTTTTTCTTATCCCAAATTTGTATAAAAAGTTTACTGTAAAGAAAAAAAAAGCCCAACAATAACAGGGACATGTTGCATAGCAAAAAGTTGTACACGCAACATGACAGTTTATCTTAAGCGGATTCCTCTGAATTGACGATGGGCTTTCTATGACATACTCAACTGTGGACAATGTCACGCTAACACTTGGACAATAACTGCTTATGACATGCTTACCTGTGAAAACAGCATACTTACCTGTGCACAACTAAATGCTTTCCAATGTACATTGACTTGCTTATGACATGCTTACCTGTGAAAATTGCATGCCTACCTATGATCAATGACACAACTGTTTACGGAAATCGACATGCTTACCTGAGAAAATGCTATGCTTATATATAAAATAAATTATAAACAATGAGGTGCTTATTTATGAAAAATGACATGCTTTACTGTAAAAAGGCCATGCTTACCTACAAACAATGACACGCTTACCTGTGGACAATGACATGCACCTTATGGGTGTCTGCTCCTTCCACCGTCCCTGCCTCAGGGCTCAATGCTGGACCAGCAAGTCTCTCCTCTGTAAAAAGAATAGGATACAAATCTTAAATACATAGCAACTATATAGGCTTTATTGTGGACGGGCCCCAGGACTGACGTTAGAATTTGTCAGAAAAGATGTCGAGGAGTGGATGAAGATGGACAAATCAGTATAATTTGGAAGAACGAACGATGACGATCAGATAAATCATAAATAGAAGTTTAAATTGGTAACCCGGATGAGACCAACTGCAGTGATAGCACCGATTAAACAGTATTATGCAAATTTTAATAAATGATGAGAAAACATTGCATGTCAATAAAATTTGTTCTTTGCTTTTCTTTTCTGTACTAGGCAACTTGAGTTAATTTCTATTTTATTCTCATTTTAGTTGCGTAAAATACCGTAGTTGTATGATAATCAGAAACAACATTGTTTTGCTATAAATAAGCGGCAGAGTAATCCAGTAGGGCACATTTTCTAAATTAACAGCGAATAATTTGCAGTTTTAAAATGAAAATAATATGCGAGGTGTGATCTCGGAAATCGCCGGTTAACTGCTAGATCTAGTTGGGTTCTGAGATAAACTCTCATAAGCCATTAAAAAAAAAAATAATGGTCCTTGTGACTGTGGATCTAGGCTTTGTGCAAGCAACGAGAGCTGAAAGGCACATAATAACAGAAAATTTCTTCTCCAGAAACTTTCCTGAACTTTCGGTGAAAACGTTTTCCGAACATCGGACTCAAGAGTCATTTAAAAAGATTTCCGGAGGATATGGACCCAAATTTTATTTCTGAAACTCCAGAAATTTCTGAAAAAGTGGCATTCTTGAACAAATTTCAGCAATACAAACTGGATTTATGTTTTGCTATAGAAATTTTCTGCTTGAACAAACATGTAATATTGAAATTCATGACACAATCCTTTCACCTACCGAATAGCTTTACTAAACTCTGACCTGCCAACTTCATAAAAACTGAAACAGTGATACCAATGGAATTGAAATCTAAATTTTTTTACTGAACCCTTTTGGACAACGTACTTAATAAAAAAACATTACCCTTTGATAGATTTAATCTGTTCACAATGATCTGCAAACTTTTTAAAAAATGAAAATCCGTAATGTAACAGAAAATTGGCATCACTTCTGAAAACGCGTAATTTCAAGGAATATTGACATCACATTTGAAAACCCGTAAATTAATGGTACATGGACACCACTTCTGAAAATCTGTAAGTTAACCGAAAATTGGCATCACTTCTGAAAATTAGTAACTTTTTCAGACAATACGCTTCACATAAATTTGGTTGCCACGGAGGGATACATTGTACTGACCTGATCCTAAAAGCCAAAGGGGTCTGAGGGCAGCCTCCCTGGCCACCATATTGTGGCAGAGGCTTTTCTCACTGAGCAATTCCACTAGGGCTGCCTTGTGGGCCTCACGCCTCTTGCGCTGCTGTTTAAGCTTCATGTTCTTCCGCAGCCGTATAATCCCGTACCCAGGAACAATGACGACGCTGGCACCGACAAGACAGGCGCCCAACGCCACACCAAGGGCAGCCAGGATGACACCTCCCCCGAGACATGCCGCTGGGAGACAGAGAGAGATTAAAAGAGAGTGGGGGTGAGAGAGTGGGGGTGAGAGAGAGAGAGAGAGAGAGAGAGAGAGAGAGAGAGAGAGAGAGAGAGAGAGAGAGAGAGAGAGAGAGAGAGAGAGAGAAAACGAGCGAGAGTATTTAACAGTCTGCTTAATGTCTCCAACATCAGCTATATATAGGCTATACCGTGGACCAGCCCCAAGACTGGCGTATGGTACTTTTAGGTGCTGCCACACATGAGACAGGGCGGGAAGATGTCCTATTCCTTTTGTGGGCACCATTTTGAGGAATAAAAAAAAATATATATATAAAAGTTAAAACCTTAGATTTTGATTATTTCCTACAGGAAGGTGTACAGATCATTACTGTGCTAGCACAAGAGCATATCAACACCCACAGCATGTGTACAGTGTGATGGGAAGCGGTTAATGTCACCTCAAAATGCTGCAAATTGTGTAAAAAGTGTAATTTATGTGCATATCATATCAGACCAAGAGACTCAGAAATCATCATTCATTCTCAAAGCTGGGCGGCTCACCAAAGCTTGCTCCTCGAATGAGCCTCCTCAGGATTGGTCGGTTAGGCATGAACCGGTACTTGCAGCCAAATATGGAAAAATGGCTGAGGTGGTTTCCAAGATACTTTGTCCGTATGTAGCGACCACCGCAGCGATAGCAAAAGTCAGTTTTGCAGTGAGAGCATCTCATATGATCACAGCCATCAGCTTTCTGTATGTAGATCTGTAACGCAATAGGGCCGTAAAGCAGTAAATACATGTATTACAAATGTACCATGCCATGATCTTTCTGCATAAATCTGTAACATAAATCTTCTGACCGAGCAGAATGATATGTACATATTTTTTGTTGTTGTTGCAGTTTTTAAATCATTTAAAGGAAAAAAAGATTTATTCCCCTATCAGTATAAATCTAGTAGTGCACATTATACTAATGTCTTTCATAAATGAATCAAAAATAAATCAGCGTTTTTAAAATGGTAACTGTATTATGAGATAGATACTGATTTAACGAACACAAGGACTTGCTAATGGCCAAATGACCATCTCTTAATATATACCTGGTTACCGCCCTGCTAATGCTTGCTCAGTAACAAAATAAAAAAATACAAGTACAATCATAAAGTTCTACCATCACAGCCCTAACAAAATGCAAAATATAATTCTACCTTTAAGCTGCAAAGATCAAAGAGTAAAGAAAGCGTTTCAAACAATGAGTGTAGCTTTAGACAATACATATTTTTCCTATATTAGTGTATGAGATAGTGTTAATTTTATGAAAATTAAGACAAATACTGGCCCAATCTCTCCACTTTCAGTGCTTTGAAGATTAAACTGGTGGCAATATGAACGAAGAAAATAAAAATATTTTTGTTTATCTAAACTGTAGACGTAGATTTACCCATTTCACACAAAAACATTTGAGTGAAATAAAATTTTTGCATCCATTTAAAAAAAATTACAAAATCGAATTTTCTTATATTAAAAAAACACAAAAAAAACACCTGACTTTTAATAGATTTTATGAAAGAATTGGAATTTTTTTTTCTTTAAATGGGAGATATTTTTTTTTCCCATCGGACATGTCTTTCTTCCACAAAGGGAAACCAATGTACCAATTCTATTACTCACCAAAGAACCAATGCACACCTTACACCACATTAGTAACAACATTAAAGATTTACAACAATTTTAATCATAATATAAATTTAAAGATGTCTTGACAAAAACAGTGCAGTACAACTAGGATTTAGCAAACTAACTAGCTAATTTTCAAAAGTTTGTTGGATGCTTGGTTCGTTGAAGCAATGTGTGGCTCATTACTGCCAATATTCTACTTCCATTACATTTTTGTGAGTTCCATTTTGTTACATTGCAGTTCTTCTGTTTAAATATTTTCCTTGTCTTACCTTACACTTTGGGCACTTTTGGGCATTGAACTGGCCATAGCTCCACTCTTTAGCCCATTTGCGCACCATGCCGTCACCCTTGCGGTACTCCTTACAGCTGAGGCCAGTGTGGTACGGAGCCTGGCACAGGAAGCACCAGACAAACCTGCACTGATCACAGCAAACCTGCAGTCCAAAGCGCAGCTTGCGTTTGCTCTTCTTCAGCTGTTTAGGCTCAACCGATTTCATGACACCGCAACAAGGACACATCTTACTGTTGGGATCCGTGTTTGAACTCATGAGTAACACAAGAAACCTGCGCCTCATGTCTGGCCTGAGATTCCGTTCGATGTAGTTGCGGTGCAGCCAGGCACTGCAGCTGCTGCCAGGGCATTGAATCCGATACTGCCCCTCGCTGACTTTGGTGTTGATGTATGTCACCATGCACTCCTTGCAGAAGTAGAGTTTACAGCAGCTACGTTGGACCTGAGACGCACCGAGGCAAATTTCACACACCTGAGCCTCTGCATAACGCAGACCTTCCTCTGGGCTTGTTTCAGGAAAAGATGACTCCAGGTCTACATTGTCCATTAAATGTGCCCATTGTGCATCAAGTTCTTCATATAAATCCAAAAACTCCTCATTAACTTCCTCTACTTCACTTTGACTGGACTCATGGCTATTATCAGATATCCAAACTTCGGCTTCCAATGGTATGATATAGTCCACCACCTCTGATGGTAGGTAAACTCTATCGCTTGAATGACTGAGATTCATGTTTTATCGCTATTCTCAATGACAATGTAGACCTACTTAGAGACAAATTGATTTTTTTTATTCAAGAGAGGAAAAGCTGGAAACATAGTTCTTTCCTCATCCCCATAATTATTTAAAAAAAAAAAAGAAAAGAAGCAAAAACGAAAACAAAAAAAGATACCAATTCTATTTTAAGTAAGTCAATCCACTTGATTCACAATTTATGCAAATGATTCATTCACGAATCAGGGTGTGAAAATCTGTATTTTTAATTAAAACCAAATATTAACCATTCTCCTTTTTGAAGCCCACATGGATTTCATCATGAGTCTTATAAAACTCCTGAAAAGTTGTTATCTCATGGACATTATCACAACCACTCCATCGATCGCGGCATGAGGAATTGCACGATTTTTAGTAGGAGGCCGTCATAATGACATAACGATCCATGTATTGGAGAGCATCCAAACTGCTTGACCAAACCTTGCATCAAAGAAGGGGAAGACTGGTATCTTTAAGGATTAGAAAGAGAGAAAAAAATTATATAAATATATATATATTACAAATATATACACATGTATAAATATTACTTTTTCATATTTCAAATCATATTTAAAGACATTTGAATAAAGCCCCTAAACTACCTTACAAGTATTTTGCTCTCCATCTATATCAGATTCTAGGGTCCGTAAGTACAACTTTGCAGTACCTTACGACTCGTCTTGGCTTTTCTGTATCATATTCTTATGACAAGTCATTTCTAATAATCTACAGCGACGTGGTATTTACGTCCCTAGATATTAGGTCTACTTATTAGAATATTTCTGGCTCAGTCAGTGGTGAACTTACCTTTAGATTTCTATTTAATAAATATTCTAAGACCTAGATCTAGGACAGCCTTAAAAGTTGTTGGTACAAGCAAAGCTTTTATTGCAAGAGTCCTATGTTTTAAAAAATCAAGAAATCAATAGCTAGATTAGATTAGTAAATAGTGTAAAGGCTTGATCAGCTGTTAACAGTTAGCCTTTATCAATCACGAGCATGACGAAGGTCAGACTCGATACTCCAACAATTTTTTCTTACTTACCATTGAATAGTCGAGTCTAGATTTAAATTATAAATATTAATCTACACCGGGGAGTGTTTTAATTCAACATCTTAATCTTTGATCAACAGCTAAGCATCTCGAAATAGAATGCTGACTAGACTCACGCTTACGATGTCCGTCTCTCCAGGCTCCACAGTCCTTAGTTCCTAGCTTCATCAACAACAACAAACACTGATAACTAGCATTTCTAAATATAGAAATGATGGCAGTAATTGTCCAACTTGATTGGTGAATTCTGTCCACTGCAATAAAGTTAGTTGAGGCCCTTTCAAGTGTGTTCCGTGGATTTGTTTTCTATTGGAGGCCCTTTCAAGTTTCATCTATCCATTATTCTAAACTGTGACCATAGAGATACTCCTTAAAATGGGCTTGAGAAAGTCGGGTACCAGGCGAGTCGGGCCAAATTGAAGGGTGGCCCAACCGCCAACTTTAAGTTTAAGGCAAGACGGCAGCGCCAGCCCTTCTAAACATTAATAGCAGAATATTAAATTATGGAAGTTGCTGTGTGTATACATACAGTACATAATTTCAATGTCATTATGTACATCAGTAGCTAAAATAATAGCCCAAGTATTATTCTCGATACTTAATTCAACTTATATTAAATTAAAAAAATAATGTTACTTTGTAAATGAAAGCTAGACACAAATTATAGAACCGTAAAAGTAAAGCACGGACTGAAAGCATATTGATAGATTTAGGGACTAAACAAAAACATGTCTTGAGAACGATACTATGTAATAGGGGGGGGGGGGGATAGGAGGATAGGAGGAGACGAATGAGTAGAAGAGAGGCGGTGGCGTAAGCAGGTTTCAGTGTCAGTATGTAATGCTGTACAAAGATTTATCTTTTGTTTGTTAATTACGTGTCTGATCTTACAGTGGATGCAAATAATTCCACTCAAACCCACTGTGCCCGTTTTCCTTCTCTACCTGACTTTCTCTCATGTTTTATCCATCCATCCATCCGTCCATCTGTCTGTCTGTCTCTACCTTATTTTTTTATTATCATATTTTACCCATCTGTCCATATGGCCATCTATGTTTGTCTGTCTCTCAGACTCTCCCCCATACTTTATCCATTAACCCATCTCCCTTTTTTCGTCTATCTCTATGTACCGGTATTTGACTTTCTCTGAAAGCTTTTCCACCCCTTTCTCTTTCTTTCTCTAACACTTCCCCTCTGGCTATCTCGCCTATGATACTGTATTCCCGCTCTGTTTGTGTGTGGCGGCACAAGATTGTCAGACGCCAGTCTTGGGACCCATTCACAATATAGTCTAATGAGTGCTGACGCTGGGCGTTTGATCTACTCAACGCTATACTTAGTGGAAGTGTGTCTGTATACAGCGATATGCGTGTTCGTGTATGTGTTTTAAAATAAGAATCTACATGTTATATAATTGTCTTCGTCTCAAACTTAGACATGCGATCAAATCCAAACCGCTCCACCCTTAAATTCCAAATTTTACAGTAAAATTACTAATGCGCCAGAGAAGTTTTAGAGTCATAAAACTAATTGCATCAAAGCCTAATCAATTTTTGATTAATCAATGTTATCAATCATAATAATCCATTATCAATCCATCTTATTTTCACCGCGACTACCCGCCAAAAATCTATTGAATAGTAATAGAAAAAGTGAGGTGTGTTCAACAGTAAAGTGTAAAAAAAAAAAATTCAAATAATGGACTGTAACGTATATGGAATTCTTTTTTTTTTAATCGAATTTGAACGTTTTAAATTCTGTATTTTTTTGTGTTTTTTTTATTTTAATTTTTTAATTTTTTCTTTATTTCGAGACTTTATCGACACAGTTAACCCTTAGTTTGGCAAGGATATAACCTACTAAAGTACTAAGCGTAGGCCTATCTGGATGTAGATCTAGATAGACATAATATTTTGTACTTATTCTTTTTGAGAATATAAAATATAATGCACATTTTCGTACCTGATCCCAAATGACTCTCAATATAGTCATACTCATTAATTACGATTGTACTGCCTTTTCCGTTCAAAGAACGGGGTGTCAAATTGTAAAAAAAAAAAAAAAAAAAAAATTACTTGCAATCCCTTACTTTGTAAAAGTATAATATACTCTGAAGAAACACAATTTTAAGTTTACTTTTAGCACCCTTATCATTTACAGTGTATCTGTAATTCTCCATCTTTGTCCATACAACACTACCCACGAATTATGGAGCTAAACACAAAATTGATATGATATTGATAAAGCGGAAGGACTGAAAATAGGCCATACAGTAGACAAGTGTCATAGATTTACGTGGGCATAATCTTTCGGCTATAGAGATATTTCTCACGACAGAAAATGTCCAAACAAAGTAAAGAAAAATTATTAGAAATAGCAATCAAAGGCAAAAAACGAGAAATTAAGCCAAAGTGTTTACATTGATTTCCTTCAAGGGTTTCTTACAGCCAGATACATTGTATCTCTTTCTAAAGATATGGATTCTGAAGAGACATTATTTTGAATTTTAGCACAGTTCAAATTCATCTGGAATCCAGCTTTCCCCACGAATTTTGTGGGTTCTCAACTAGTAACATAATTATGTTTGTCAGTGTATAAATTCAACAATTTTATGTGAATGTAAAACGCTTATTCTGTATTATTATTATTATTATTATTATTATTATTATTATTATTATTATTATTATTATTATTATTATTATTATTATTCTTTTTTTTTTTTTCTTTTTTCTTCTTTTTTTTTTTAATCGCACACAATGTACAACTGGTGTGATATTGAATGAAATGTATTATTGTACGACCAAGAAAAAAAATTCCCTATGGGATAATAAATTCTTCTTATCTTCCGACAGAACAACAAAACATCGAAAAGTGTAACTTTGTTCCTGCGACATGTCACTCATATAGATTGGGGATAAAAGTGTTAAATTACGTATATCATGTCTTGAGAAGTAAGAGACGTCAAACTAGGAGAAAGGTCAACGAAACGGATTTTTGTTTTTAAAGTTTTAAATCACCTCTGAAATTATCCTTTTGATTATCCTTTTGTTGCTTTTCTTGTAAAAGCATTAAAAGCATTTAGTGACTTTTCTACAGCTATCTGAAATTGTGATCAATGCACTTTTTTTCCTAGTTCATATTCGATCTTTTAGTCAAGGAGCAGTCTGTTTTCTTATCTTTAGGACAGACTAGAAAAAACCCTGTAAAATATCAAAGTACACGAGGCTGCAGCTATATGTATAATTCATTTTTGTAGACTCTCATAACCAGTTGGAATAACTCCATTATAAAAATAAATGCATTCTTTATGCTGACGTTGGACCCTGAGCAACATATTCAAAGTCAAAGTCAAAATTCTCTTACTCTTAGTTTCCTAATTCTCTCTCTCTTCTCTGGATTCTCATTTGACGAGACAAATGATCTAAGTAAAATAAACAAAAAAAGAAATAACTTTTCCATGGAATTGTTTATTATTGTCATAGTCAAACTAAAAAAAAATATTCCTTTTACAAGCATAAATCTAGTGAAAACACCAAGGTATCTTCACTTATTAGTCACCCACGCAAAAGCATGCACTCAAAACAATTGCATTTTACACAATTCGAACAAAAAAAAAAACAGCCAACAACAATTAACAGTACACTATGTACATTATAGGCATCATTCAACTGTAATTCAAAAATACATTGACATAATCAATCATGAATAGAATGTTAGAGTACCAGGTATGGCGAGACGACTAGAAGTGAAGAACTCGTTAGGGCACCAGATACAACACTTATAAAATTAAGTATTGAGATGTTCTTATGGAGACACAGGTTTCACAGTTTCATCCGAAAAGTCTCACTAAAAATAGTCCATGTGTGCAGGTCCTGGCAATACAAACAGTTCATTCTTTCAGTCAACCCATACATACATAAAACATCCAGTAAATCTCATTGAAAATAGTCCATGTATGCAGTAAAACATAGAACAGACTCTGGCAGTACTAATTGTTTATTTTTTCAGTCAACCCATACATCCATACATACATACATACACACACAAACGGACACACACGCACGCATATATACATACATACATAAAAAACAATATGCATACATATATATTCTTACGGGTAAAGACATGTATTATTTTTTCCAGTTCATTGTTTTTCGTATGTATGCTCAACTGTACACACATTGTCATCTCAGGCATATAATATCCTCTCTCATTTCTAAAAAAAAAACTTGAGATTAAGAGTGCTTTAAATTTGACAAAGGACAATATGCAATTGAGGTGACGACATGATTCATTGTGAGTTGTCAGCAATGCCCTAACATAATTATATAACACTAACAGTCTCAGATATGACTTTCACAGTATGAGGTTGAGCATGGAATTTGAAAGCTGTTAAGTTCCAAATACACAACCTGTACATTGTTTATATATAAAAACTCATTTTAGAACTAATTTACTACAAAGTAAAATTGCCTTGAAGTAGTCTTAATCTCATAAACATGTTGTTTCCACTGTACAACTCAAAAAGAGCCTCACAGAAAAAGGGGTGGTTTTCATGCTAGGTCTTTTTTGTAGAGTGAGCTATGTTCAACAATGTAGACTAAATAAAGAAAAAGTTCAAACCTTAACAACTACTACCTACATTTTTTTTTTTTACCCCCTAAGAACTAGGGCAGTTAAATGGTAGGCATTGATGGACCTTATACAAATGTTACAAGAATGAATTATCTTCATTGCATTGGTTAAAAACATTTCAGGGTCCTGTTTTTTTTGTTTTTTGAAACATGTAGTTAAAAATGTATTTTGAATACATTAAAAAGCGTGTAATAATATTATATGTGTATATATGTTCATAGTGTGAGAATACAGCCGTCATATCTAAAATTTAAGGCTCACAAAATTAAAATAACATGAATTGGGTTGACACTTTAACTTCAATAAATAAAATCTCGCACTTAAGAGACATGAATAGAATGATTACTGCAGTGATTAGATATACACATTAACACAAATCATTAATGTGCCTTGATGAATTATCTTTATAAATTTATTTTAAATTTATTTTTAAGAGTTGAACATGATTGCATAGAAAGAGCTTCTCATATCCATGTTATCGACGTCAAAACACTTACATAGCATAATTATAATTATGCAAAAGTGTGAGAAGGTCTACATCAAACATGTCATTTTATTGTGAAAAAAGAGGAGCACAAGATTTGCTCTTTTCTTTTATACATTTGAATAAAGGTTTTCTTTGATTAGTTCTGCGTAACCTGTGTATCAAAAACACCAAGCTAAAAGCTTCTGGTACTACATGGACCAAGCTGAACAGGATCATTTGTGTTTTACTGAATCCCCCACGCATTACAGTGCAGCATATTGTATACTTTATTGCACTCTGACCTTCGTACATTTACAGAAAATTCGCATCACTGATGACCAGCCAGAGCAAAGTTTGGTGGAGAGAAGTACCACAGGGAATCAAGAGGCTTAAATTCAACTACACTATGTATCCAGAGGAACTCTGTAAGGAGATGGAGCCTGCGTTATGGCAAGCCAAACATTGGGCACCAGCTGAGGATGAACCTTCGACCTCCTGCTTGTCAGTCAAACGTTATATTAACTAAATCAAACTAAAGAAATTTATATCTCTTGAAAAGAAAATAATTGTACAAAAGCACATCTTATACAGTGTAGTTTTGAATAAGCAAGAAAAGAAGTAACATTCTCCATACAGATTTTCGTAAAAACACTGACACACATTGCAAATTATGCCACGCACAAAACTTTGGTGAATAATACTCAAAATTATCCTACCTTAGTAAAACCTGGTGATATTCTTTCACCTTAAAACTTTTTTCCCTTTATTTTTCTCTCCAAACTGCAATTTGCTTCTGCTTTTAAATACACAATTTTGTAAATACAATGATAACAAAATAAATTATAATCTGCTCCACAGATAAAACATTTCCTTATGATCTAGTGGAATGTGCTGTGAAAGGAAATACCCCTCATAAGTCGATGATCTAGCTGAAGGTATCATTTCTTGCTATTGGTTAGCTTTAACATCTACAAAAGTTAGTACAGCCGAAACCTCATCAAGCAAATTGTTTGGGACTGGACTAAAACTCCAAACTAACAGGATTTAAATAACCGAAACCCAGGTATAACTACATCAGAACAAGAGCAGAAAATACAGAAACTTACACAAACGGGTGTTTTCAAAACACTTGAGTTTTTTTGTTGTAGAAAAGCATTAAACCCCAAAGAGCAATTAATAACTTTTACTTTTGTAAAATTTGATTCATGAGCAATCTGAATCATCAGACATACTTTTTGGTTTGTTTTGTTTTTATATAGAAATGTGTTTTAGAGGAGGAAAAAAAAGTGATTTCAAGTTAATTAATCAAAATGGAGCATGCATGTTAAAAAATCTACAAATTTGACATTTAATCTGACAATAAAGAGTTGGAAGGCAAAAACCTGAAGAGTGGACTTTGGAAGTGACAGAAATCTCAGTCAGGAGTTGATAGTGATCTTTTACTTATGTAGGATTTATATGAATAAATAAATACACATAAAAGAGAAAACACACACACACATAGTTTTACTTGATGAATAATCAAATAATATTATGATATAATGCAAAAAAAAATAAAAATGTATATTGTATTTTAACTGTCAGAAGTTTAAGTCTGAAACGATATTATAAATGACAAATTTTGATCACCGTAGTTCTCATTACTTTTAACTCGTTTCTGTGACAAGTTAATCTGAAAAATATAAAAATGAAACAACTTAAAGCACTGCGCTTTGAGCAAATAAGGCTGACTGTTTTTCTTTAAATTAGAAAAAAAAAATTTATATTAAAAAGATATCACAGATAGAGTGACAGTATTGCTTTTATTCATGACAACTGATCATTTAAACTATGGGTGGTCCCAAAGCAGTGATGCTGTTTTATAACTAGCTAAACCATAACAGCACCAGTTATACAGACTATATCATTATATTTTGAAAGCAAAAATATTAATCTTTGAATTGTTCAAGACTGAAGGCATGATTGATAAGAAAGCAGGTGGTCTAAACCTGAATACATATCTAAGCCTACATGAAAAAGCATATATAATGCCCACATTATAAAGTACAAACAAAGGTACTGTTAACCTTAAAATAATCTGCAATATCAATTTCGTGTCTGGATACACTTGCAAATTTACGTACTGCACTGTAATTTAGTTTCCAAGCTCAAACCGCAAATACTTGTTTGGTTTTCAGATTATTCCCTTCAGACCCTATTTTGAATTCTTTCCTCTAGACCCTATATTTATATTCTTTCCTATAGGACCCTATTTTGAATTCTTTCCACTATGATCCTATTTTCAAATTCTTTCCTCTACAATCCTATTTTCAAATTCATTCCTCCACAATCCTCTTTTCAAATTCATTCCTCTAACTTTTCCTTCGGTAGGGTACTCATAACAATGAGTCTACAATAGACCTGAACAGAGCAGGTCATTTTGTATAGTCATAAATTGGCCACCAGAAACCCTGATATAAGGATTATTTAGTCCCATTGATAGTAGTGAGTTTGTTCTCGATTAAATGGGGTTTTCTATCTTTTGCCGTCCACCTCATTTGCCTATCCAAGAACACTGAAGGTACAAACTTTTTGCATGGTAAATCTATAAGACTACAGTCTATGGGGTAAAGAAGATTCCCTATAATAAATACTACTACTACTAATAATAATAATAATAATAATAATAATAATAATAATAATAATAATAATAATAATAATAATAATAATACTGTTTTGTATAGAGCGCCATATCCAATAAACTCAGCTTGGGGCAAGCCAAAAGACAATCTAAATAAGTCAAGTCAAGTTACCTACAACATTAACCTTGTTACCCTGGCAATCTTTTGTTAAATGTTTAAGAAAAAAAAAAAAATGAAATGTAAGCATCTTTAAAATGGAAAAAATTATTAATCGCAAACATAAAAAAAATTGAAATGTTTTTTCACAATCAAGTCAATGATTATATTGTTACTAAAGTCTAAAATAAAAAAACAAAAGAAAACAAAAACAGAGACCCCCCCCCCAAAAAAAAACAACAACAAAAAAACAACAACGAAACAAAACAAACTAGGGTGACCAAGGCTACCATCTGAATAAACGGCAGCAACATCAATATCTTTTCTCAGGTTTTGATGGTACAGGATACAAATAGTGGTAATCGCAAATCCTGTTAGATGTCTTTACTTCTCTTCAATTATACTTGGAAATTTAGTCAAATCACCAGCAGATAAAAATTTGCCCACTTGTTCAGTGTACTGTGAAAGCTGAACAAAGTCTGAAGCTGCTTCCGTGGTGATCTCTGTGAAAGACTAGAAACAGCTTGGCGAGGTATTCCTTAGAACAGATTTTTATTAGTTTATTTTATGATTCTCTGTTCTCAGTACTCAAAAAATTCCATAGCCAAAGTACTGAAAAATTGTTCACAGCTAGTTCAATGCTTTTTTCCCTCCTTCCGAGTACATAAAAAATGTCATTAGTGAAGTACAGACAAAATTTTCGTAGCTTATTTCCTCAGATGGCAGTCCTTATACAATTCCGTTAGTGAAGTATTGAAAATTTGTTCAAAGTTTATGAGCTTTTTTCGTCTCTTAATTTCTCACAATTCCAAAGATGGTGTACTGAAAAACTGTTCACAGCTTGCTTACTCTGAGGACAGTCCTTATAAGATTCCTAAAGTACAGTACTGGAAAATCTTAACAGCTCTTGAATGCTTTTTCTCCCCACTTAGATGACAGAATCCTTCAAACCTGGATTATTGTTCAAAGCTTATTGAACCTTTTTTCCTCCTCATAAGATTTTGTTGGTGCAGTACTGGGAAATTGTTCACAGTCTATAGAACAATTTATTTCTCTCAGAAAACAGGCCTCGAAAGATTCCATTCCTGAAGTACTGGAACATTGATCAGAGCTAATTGAAAGCCTTTTTTCTTCTTCTCGGAAAACAGTCCCCAAACCTGTAAAAGTGTTACAGCCTATTTACTCAGAGGCCAGTTATCATACGATGCCATTGGTGAAGTACAATTGTACACAGTCTATTGAACAATTATTTTTTTTGTCAGAAGCTAGTCCTCAAAACCTTGGAAATTGTTCAAAGCTTATTTATTTCTGAGACAATTCCTCATTAGGTTTCATAGGTAAAGTACTGTAAAATCGCTGACAGCCTATTTCATCAGAGGCTAGCCCTCATAAGATTCCATTGGTGAAGTACTGGAATCCGTCGTAGAGCTTGGTGGTGATGGAGTGCAGACTCGACTCCACCAGTCCGTCAACGATGAGCTGCAGCTGCTCCTCAGTGGAACCGAAGTGGAACCGGTCCTTGAACGCCCGGATGGCACTGATGCCCTTGCTGAAGCATGGCAGCTGGGAACCTGGCAGGGACACAAACAGGAGGCCAAAATGTTAAATTTCAATTATAGCCAAAAGTAAAATGTAACTGAACTGATCATTATATAAATCATGCTCTCTCTCTCTGAGTGACAAGGCAATTTGGTGCTGTCACATCTACAAGTCAAAGGTCTAATCCAAGACAGCGCAATCATTTTTCAATCACTTTCACTTAAAGCCTACTTCTAACCACCGTGGAGAAATACCTAACATTTCAGCTCTTCTTAAAGTGATTATAAGTTTAGTTGTATTGGATCTTTATAATGCTATTAAAAAAAAAATCAATTAATAATGATGTTTAAAAAAATTTCAATTATTTTAAGACAGTTTAATACGTTACAGAAGGAAAAGCTGAAAACTGTTCTTGAATTATTACTTGAGAAATTCCAGATCGTGGTTATCTCACTACATTGAGGTTTGCAAAGCAGATATTTACTTCTTTCATAGTCCCTTTTTTTTAAAATCACAACAAAATTGAATTTTTGTTAGACTAATTAACTGGCTCCCTCGTTAATAAGCTTGAAATTAAATTTGGTATTATCATATCCCAATTGACTATACCTGTTCATCAAAATGATTTCACAATGGATCTAAAGGAAATTGGGCCATGAGATGACTAAAATCTATCACAGATGCCACTATTGGCCTTTAGTTTTCTACACTCAAGACAAATATTTCTATTCATCATTAGTTTTTTTAATAACATGAAAATTGTGTTTTCATCTTATAGCTAGGATCTTGTCCTTCAGCAATGAAGTTGAATATTTTCTTCTATTTTTGGGTTTGTTTTTGAAAAACAACAAAAATTGTCTTTACTGCTTATGGCTAGGTTTTTGTTAAAAAAATATTTATAACACACACACAAGCCCGCGCATACACAAACCTGTCTGCATGATTTCCACCAGCGGAAGAATCTTGTCCATGTGTTTGCGAGAAGCCACAAAGCCCTGCAGCATGAGAATCTTGAAGTACTCAAACATGTCGCTGCCCAGTCCTCCCATAACCTGGTCAAGGGAAACACCAGTTTTAGTTTTAGTTTTAGTTTGAGTTTGATGCTTAGGGTCCAACATAAGCACTATATAAGCTGCAGTGTTGACAGTTCCCAAGATTTAATGTCTGACAATTTTACAGGCTGCCACACAGAGGCAGTACTGGGAAACAATGTCTCCTGTGAGTTACATAGCTTTCAAAAGTAATACATAACCATAATAATAATAATAATAATAATAATAATAATAATAATAATAATAATAATAACCATAATAATAATAATAATAATAATAATAATAATAATAATAATAATAATAATAATAATAATAGATGAAACAAATACTATCCGGGTATCCATAACTACAAAATAGAACGTCCGACTTCTTTGAGAGGCCTCTGGTTATTTAACAAGACGAAATCACAAACCTTTGTCAAAATATTACAAACTGACTCAGTCCACTTAATAGATGATCTGAGACAGAGAGGCAGTAGGGATAAATCAAGATAACATATTACTTTATTTGTCTCATTAGTCCACATTTGGTGTTTCATATTTGCAGCACAAATAAAACGCATAGACAATAACAACAACAATAGTAGCAATATTGATAACAAGATAATAGTCTACCTCCACAAATTCATGGGTCAGTTTGAAAGGAGAGTTCTCAAAGCCAAGATTTTTCCCAGGCGATATGGAGAGTATAAAGCCAAAGTCTATGTGGATTATATGGCCCTCTGAGTCGAGCAGAATGTTTCCATTATGCCTGAAATAAATTAAAAACAAAAAATAAAAACCAAAGAGAAACTTGTTAAAAAATTATCAAGTACTTATAAAAAAAAATTAAAGGCATTTAAATTATTGAAAAGTTTTAAAAAAATGGATGAAAGAAATTCTTTAAACTTAAAGCAATAAATATAGTTCTCATGCACACCGTTATATGACTTTGGGGCTTGGCAATTAACAGCATATATGACATTTAGTTGAAGTGTATATAGGTATATTCTGTAGAATACTGGAAAGAACAATTTGATGCGAGATGCTATCATCTCTTTAATTACAGTAGACTTAAAAATGTTTGGCTTAACATGTTCCTTTTTTCAATGAATAAACAAATGAATTCATAAATCAATTTCAATCAGAAATTAAGACTGTATAAAACATAATCAAACATAAAAATCAATATAATATGAGCAGACTTCTATTCTCAGAATTTATCACATCATGCTCAAGAAACCCCAGAAAATAGTACATTGTTGTATTAGGTAATACAATTCAAAACAAACAATAGCTTTGATTGAAGCTTTACAATAATAAAGACTTCTTTGAACAAATGTTACGAAACAAGTTGAGAGTCAACACAAACATCAGTTGTTTTTCTCGTTTTCAGAAGAGAGTGTAACTAAAAACCTTGGATAGAGAGAAGAGCGATGAGATATTGTAGAACTCTAGATCTACTTGTCTTTCAGCTGCAACACGAGGCAGAATGAAAACCTTAGATAGAATATTCTAGGAGGAATGTCTATTTAAGTTGTTTGTTTAACGTCCAACGTCAGCACTATATAAGCTATTTTGTGGACGGGCTATAAGACTCACATTCAACAATTTTATGTGCTGTCACACACACAACAGGGTGGTGAGGCCTGGACTTCTGTCTCAGCTAGTCACATTATACTGACTTTGACCTAACCAGTAGGAGACCCAATCAAACAATTTTTTATTGATTGCTGATTTCAAACCGCTGACCCTCTGATTTTGAGACCAACGCTTCATCACTTGAGCCAGTTTCCCCTCCAAATTATTCTTAAATTCTACGAGATCTTTACCTGTCTTTCAGCTGCAACAAGTAACATACGAGGCAGTATCCAGCACAACTCTCCACAAAGTTGCGTTGAGCCGTGAGGAACTCTTCACTGTTGACTGGGCCAAACTCGTGGATGAAATAGTCGAGCAGCGACAGCTTGCTGTGCTTCTTGATTTGATGCAGCGACACAGCGTTCAGCACTGGCTCAATCATGCCGCTGTCACGATCAGTGACCACAATTTTGTAGGGTTTGATCCAGAGAGGCAGGCGCTCCTCAGCCCAAGATGTCTGATGGATGGAGAAACCATAGTTGTTAATGGACATTGGGGTAAGGTTTTCAATATGTTATGACGCTAAAGTATAGAACATTCAGCCTTGACTGGAAATACAGATGGGAAAACGAGTAGGGGCAGACAAAGAAGGACCTATTTATATAGTCTAAACAGATAAGCTTGAAGTTGTCTGAACAAAGAGATAAGTGGCATGCTATAATCACCTATGTCCGCTCTAGATGCGGCACTTGATGAATGAATCATGTAATGCTGCTTTACGTGAATAGATTTAGAAAAAAAAGCATGATCCATCTGGCATACTGACGTTCAACCCTAAGCCCTTATTATTAATAACATAAGAGAATAGTTTGTTTTTACAGAACGTCAGCACAGTAAAATGTAGACAGGCTCTCAAGAATGGAATCGGTTAATAAAGACTAGATAATGCACTGCTTTTTAAAAAACTTACTTTCCCTGGGGCCTATCTCAGTTGAGTTGTTAGCTAAACGTCCAACTTGAGGACTATGTAGGCTATATAGTGGAAAAGTCCCAAACTAACATCTGACAAGTTTAAATGCTGCCACACACAAACGGTGCCAGGATACCAGGACCAGTGTCTCAGCCAGTCACATTATACTCACACTGACCCAAACAGTAGGAAACAAAATCGGACAAACACATTTTTGACCGACTATGGGTTTGGCACCTAGGACATCCTGATTGGGAGTCCACCGCTCCACCACTTGCGCCCAGTCATTCACTGGCTTGGCAGGCCTTCCGTATTACACAAACAGGAATTGTAATTTTAAGAGAAGATTTATCAATCTTGCTTTAAATTTGAAACAGAAACACACAACCACCCCAAGTTGTATTAAAAAAAACAACTTCTCACCTTCAATCTTTTGAGCACTTGGTAAACTAGGAGCTCCTGGCGAAAGTCATCTCCGACTTTGACAATAACAGACATGAGTTGCCAGTTTGGCAAGTGTCCGTACGGAGAAGTTGCTTTGATCCTGGCTACTTTGTCTTCCCAGGGTTCCTTCAAGGCTGCGGCAGACGGATCTTCAGGATCTCTCTGTGATAACAATTACAATATTATATAATTTTAAATTCATAAGCACATGCATGCTTAATGCGCTTAGCGATTTCCGTTATATTTACAATAGAAACATAAGCATAAAATATTTACACAGCACAATATTGTATTCAAAAGTCACAAGGAATAATTGCAGATATTTACAACATTACAGGTTCAAAGTCAATCATCAACAAATAAAATTTTAGCATGCAATTAAAAATTATGACAGAGCTAAAAATAGGAAAATAAGATAGGTACAAAATGAATAGCGATTACAAGTGATGTTAACGTTTGGCCAGATCTATAAAATTTATAAATTAGATCCTAAAAAGGGTGATCCCTTAATTTCTAAAATACCAGGAATACATATAGTGGATACAATAATACAGGATCCCTGTATACCAGAAATAAGGGAGGGATGGGTGAGGGGGTGGCTAGAATTAGAAATTGGAAATCTGAAAAGGGGAGTGGGGGGGGGGGGGGGAGGGGGGGGGAGAGAAAGAGAGAGAGGGGGGGGGGGGAGAGAGAGAGAGAGAGAGAGAGAGAGAGAGAAAGCGAGAGGTCATCGTATAGGATCTTCTTTAATACCCATTATCACGTTAGCGCACATGGAATCACTGGTAAAATACTAATCTAGATTACATCTATATGCGATCCAGAGTTACATCTCTATAATGTCGTTGGGATACAGTGCAGCTCCTCAAAGGCAAAAATACATAGAAAAGGATTTTTAATCAAGATGCTAGTCTGAATTAGACCTAAAAGCACACGAGCCCATGGTTTGCAAAAGAAAAATGCTCTATCGTAGAAACTATCCACCATGGCAAGTGAACAATCAGAATAATTAGTTGGAAATGACGTCTGGATGTGAGGACTGGATGTGAAGATTGAGATAACGGTATTAATCGGACGAATAAAAGATAATCCAGATCTAGGTTTTCACAACTTGTTTGAAAAAGTAGATTCACGAAAGATTTGTGAAATGACGAAGAAAGACTGAGAAAAAGAGGGACTTTCTTTATTCTTCTCTAGTTTTGGCTGTGAGATTGAAAGAAACCGTGGCTGTCGTCAAATACATCGTACACTTTTTTTTCCCTCCGAAAAACAGCGGAGTTGCCCAGAAGGTCTTTTTTTTTTCATTAAAAGATGCATTGGCGCATTTGAATAGAAAAAGGGTACGAAAATACACCAAAGCGTACGGCTTGGCTGGCAGCTCTGGGAGAATGTGTATTGTTATCAGTACCCTTTCAAGTATCTAAAAATTTTCTATCTAAAGAAAACAAGCTTCGGTGAGGAACACCAGAAACTTTAACATATTACAAAAATACTTCAACAAGACAAACTCGGCTAGGATATAATATGTAAAGTTGAGCAGGATTGACCTTTTACGTCAACACTATATCTGCTATATTGTGGACGGGAAAATGTAATAGGTGTGAAACAGGCAGCCGCACTGCGAACAAATATTAAAGAGATATAAATCGGCGATCGCACTGCTAGCTGAATATGTTCACAGTTTAAAAAATCAGTACACTCCTGTGGAAATAGGGAAATCGGGACAGACGAAAATCGGTAGCATGTGTGTTTATGTGATACACTGTAACCAAACAAACTGTTGACTAAAAAAAGGATCATCGTAACCCTCCAAAATCTTATAACATATCTCAAATTCATACAACACAATAAGCTCAGCTTAAGAAAAAAAATAAAAAATTATGCAATTTGGAAGAACAGTTTAGTTTCTGTTGATAAAACCCATGATTATTCAACAAGTGCATACTTAATTGTGAACTATGCTGTAACCAAACAAATTGTGGACTTGAACTTTTCCCAACACGACACATACATGTTGTGTGCATTGACATGCTCTTGTACTAGAACATTTTTGTATTGACCTTTCACTTTGAAATAATAAAACTTTTACCCTTTGTAAATTTTTGAAAATTCCATAAAATAATGCGCACACACGGAAAAGACTTCAAATCACGCTATGTGAAAAGCTTATTTGTATTATCTCATTCCATCAAATCTCTTAGCATACCTCAAACTTTTTCTTTGGAGCGGTGAGATTGTCTGACAAGCGACGCCTGATATCGCCTGCAGCAATGTATACAGGGTCCTTGCTGTCTGCACTCGTTGAGCTCTCTGTTGACATCTGAGAGATGGTGTCACTCGATCGACAACGATTGGCCAGCTATAAAGATAAAATTGGGCGATAGAAAAGAAATTAAATCTGAAGCATTGACTTGAATTTCAAATCTCCCTTTTAGAAGAATCAAGAGCAACACAATCACAAAACAACAAGTGTAAAACTTTAGAATACCTTCAGTCTTAACCAAAAAACAAAAGTATTGCAAAACCTTAAGTCTTCACAAACAAACAAAAATAAAAGGGTCCTCACAACAATGCCATCCTCTTGAGACCAACAATCATAAACAACACAAGCACACTTCATGTGTAAAATCTTCAGTCTCCACAAACAAACAAACGACAGATCCTCACATTCAGCCTAAACAAACTAACAAAAAATGGGGTCGCACCGCAATTATATCATCATCCTCCTGAGACCAACAATCAGCATCGTCAAAGTCATGGCAGGCCGAGCTGTAGACGCTGAACTCTGGCCTGGGGGAGCCTGTGGCAGGGGGAGCCATGGATGGCGAAGTGTTAGCGCCGTCGCCCTCACCCTCCAGCTGCGTGAGATCCTCCTCTGACCGCGTGAAGCGCAGGGTGTTCTCCAGAATCTTGTGCGGAACTTGGCTAGTGCTGGCGTGGTCACACTTTAGGACCTCCACATACAGCATGAATGGAGCCTATGGTGGGGGACAGATGGGAGGGAGCAGAGATGGCGTTACTTATGTCATACATTTTAATACAAATTGAAGAGAGTTTTTGTTTTCCAGAAGGGGGGGGGGGGGGGGGGGGGGGGGGGTTTTTTTAATAATGGGTGCAATTGCTTTACAAAGATTTTGGAGCGGAGCGGTTGCACTTTTTTTTCTTTTTAAACATGATTCAGTCTCATTTGGAAAGTTTTTGAGAAAATTATTACCTCTTTTTTAAAAGCTAAATATTTTGTTCACGTTTTGTTTTAAACAGGCCATAATTTTGTTTCCATTCTTTTGGTTTAACATGTTTTAAAAGAAAAATTCAAAGGAGTGGCCGAAACTAACAGAAACCAAAATTATTACAGCTAATTTTTTTTATCCTAGCAAAACAGCACTGAACTAAGTTTTGAAGAAATAGAATGCAGTGCAAATAAGGCATATTTAGGGTTGGGCAAATGTAAGACATACTGCTGAAACCTACTATTTTTCTTTGATGAATAATCAAAATGAAAAATAAAAAAATCAGTGCACTTCAATTTTTAACTCCTCCATGACGTAGACACTGATCTAACAAACACATTGATAAAAGTAATGTGAAAATAGCATATCCCTGCTTCCTGTTAGCCCAAGGATGATATCCATCCATCAAGTGCCATTCTTTGTAGCGTTGGCAATCATGCTCCTTTACACTTTCCGACCCTTCACTGCTTTAAGTGCCTTCGTCACTTTCCCTACGTTTAGCCATTTTGTAATTCCGTCTATTACCTTTTCTCATTGTTTTCTCCTGCTGCACTTCCCTTCAATCATCTAATTATCATTGGGTGCTCCAGTTTTTCTCTTTTAATCTCAACTCCCCCAAAAAATTGCCTGGTGCCAACAAATTGTATTTATAAGTGATCTTTTTGTGTTAGCAAAGGATGATTTGCAGCAAACCTATATAGTCACAGGGCTGCAATTATCGCATAACTTTCACTTATGCCCAAACGCAAGTTAATTATCAGTGTAATGGTGAAAAATGAGATCTACCCAAGCTTTCAGCTTAAAATTCTGCAAAGAGATTTTTGCTTTATCTTATTAAAAAATTTCCAATATGAAGCGGAAATAAGAAAATAAAACAATTTTTATTAAGTATCTCAAAAGTAGCGAAATCGGCATGCCAAAATGGCAACAACAGTGACATTACACAACACAAAAGCACACTTCTCTACCTTCTCCTTAGAGTTGAGCACAACGGCCTGTGTGTGGGGTATCCTCACCACGTGGTGGTTCCTGCTGTGGGAGATGGGCAGCCACACGCGCGCCGGCAGGTTCAGGTTAATGAGAGCCAGCTCCGCTATAAGCTGAGATGCTGGAACAAAGTGACAAGGAAATTAATACCAATATTAAATCAAGAGTCAACTGGGCTATGAGCTGCGAGGCTGGAACACACAGAGAAATACCAATCATTAAACCAAGAGCCAACTCGGCTATAAGCTGGGACGCTAGCGCTGTAAACGCATGGAGAAATAGCAACAGTTTTAATCTTAACACTTAGTGAAAAGCCAACTCCGCTATAAGCTGCGATGCTGTAAACACACAGAGAAAACCAAACATTACACAAAGAGTCAACTCAGCTATAAGTTGGGATGTTGAAACACATGAAAAAAAAGCAAAGCTTTAATAAAAGGTTTTTTTCATTTAAACACTAAAAATTCAAGATCCAACTTGGCTGTAAGCTAAGATGTTGGAATAAACACCAAGGTTTTAACCATTACACTAAAGCAAGAGCCAATTTAGCTATAAGCTGGGATACTGGAACACAGAGATTCACCAAAGTTCTGGTTATGAATAAACCAAAACCAGAAATAGTCGCCCAGACATAAGGTCACTACATGCTATTCTATCATCTTAAATTGCACTATACATCACTTCTGATTGCTGTTATATTTATATCATATGTCCAGCCCACAGCAATAGCACATTTCAGGGTTTCTAATAGCATGCTAACCTATGTAGATACAAAACATAAACGTTCATCTTACTTCTGTGTTCTTTTGTTGAGAGAGCCTGCAGTTTTTTGCCAATGTTCAACAAAGCCTTGTTGAATTCCTGCTGTGGCAGTAGCCTGGGAGCCTGTAGGAAAATCAGAAACACATTTTACTGTATTACGGAGAGAATTACCTTAATCAAAGGGAACATGCACATTATGCCTATACACCACTAATTTTTTAAATAATATCTCACCCCCATATTTGGCAATAATAAGTAAAATAGGGATTTCCCTATTACAAGCCGCAGGGTCTATCTACTAAGCGCTACTTTACACTCAGAGGACAAACTAACGCAAGTGGTAGAAGGTTGGTCTCCTATTGGGAAGATCTGTGATATGAAACCTATCATGATTGGGCAAACACTTTCTTTTGTTGTTGTCTAATTTCATGTGAGGGCCTCCTGCACCAACCCTTGGCAATAATAGGTAGAAATGAATTTGTCCGATTTTACCTCTGCTGCTTGGGTCAGTGTCAGTATAATGCGACTATCTGAGACAGGAGTCTTGGTATCGCTGCCGTACATAAAATTGCATGACTTTAGTTATGGGGTCCGTCCACAATATAGACTATATGGTGCTGATGTTTGACACTAATTAACAAAGTCAAACCCTATAACCACATCACACTGGAAGAGAGTCTCTTACACCGACCCATGGTAATTAAAGGTAAAATAAGGACTTCCTTGCTACAAGTCACATGCTCTAACCACTGAGCCCAGGGCTACTCTCTACAAGGGTGAGCTGGCGGAGAGGATCAAGTGGTAAAGCATTATAATGATTATTATCACAGTCAGAAGATCCACAATTTCCAACCCACGGGCAGTATACAGTTCTTTGCCCCATTTTGTCCCCTACTGGTTTAAGGTTGCTCGGTGTCAATATAATGTGACTAGCTGAGACAGAAGTCCAGGTCTCCCTGCACTGTCTCTGTTTGGCAGTACGAAAAGTTATAAGTTAGTCGTTAGTCTGAAGGCCTATTCACCATGATAAAATTCATTGTTATTATTATTAAAAATAATAATAATAATAATAATAATAATAAAATAATAATAATAATAATAATAATAATAATAATAATAATAATAATAATAATAATAATAAAAAACAGTGGCAGAACCTCCTACTCCCAACCACTAATAATAATAGGTAAAATAGGGACTCGAACTGAAATCCTCTCCTCACATCACACTCGCAGAGCGTCTCCAGACCACGTAGGTCATTGATGACCGCCTCAGACTTGCTGTAGCAGCAGCAGCCGCTGTCGAAGGCGCGGCCCGAGGTGAGGTCTCCCACGGCAGCGCCCCCAGCCTGCCCAGCCCCCCTGACCCGGCCTGTGTCCAAAGTGCGCACAACTCCGCCGCTAGAGCTGCCCATCAATAGCATGCTGCTCAGCCCAGGGCTAGACTCGCTGTGCTGTTTGGACAAGAGGGCTGCAGAAAGTATTTAAAGAACATGTTAGTTATAGTTGGTGTTAGGGAGGAGAAAACAGCATGCCTGGGCACCCATTGAAACATTTTAGTTACGACAGTTGAAACCACATAGCACAGGATGGTCACTGGTCAGTGTACCATCCATGATCCCAATACCATGCTGGCCTGCCCCATTATATTTCCATTTCAGACGATCTTGCGCCTGTCTGTGATTCATATGTAGCTGGGTTCCTGTCCACTTACTGCTGAGGCTGCATTTCCTTCTTCTTCCCTCCATTTTGCCTGTTAGGATTGTTTGAGCGAGGCTGTCACGCCTTGCTATGTGGCCAAAATAAGACAGTTTGTGATAGCACAGGATACTGGTAATTTTTCTAATCTACTTATGATTTCTTAATTGTCTACCATATTGATGATTGATTACATACTACCAAAGAGGAACTGATTGTGGACATTTTTTGCGAACATACATACTGGTACGCTGTGAGATGCAGAGGGCAAAGATAAGCCTTCATAAAGTTAAACCCAGAAGCTTTTCAACAAAAAGCTCTGAGATGGAAAGGGGAAAGAGAAGCTGATTGGAGATATTTATTGAAAACTCAGCCACTGGTACCCATACCTGTAGCATCGGAGCGAGAGCGCTGGTGGGTTTTCTTCACGACGGTGGAGGCTGCTGCTTCGCTAAGTTGTGGAGCCGTGGATAACAAAGCAAGAGCCGCAGATGTGTGGCTCGTGTGGCTGACGAGGCCCAATGGAGAGACCGACAGATCGCCTGGTGTTGTTGGCTGGCTGATAGCAGGGACCTCTAGCGTCGAGCCTGAGCCTAAAGGAAATTGTGTCTGGAGGTCACTTTTCTTGGCGCTGTCACAGACTCGCGTGGGTGGGTACTGAGGGAGCGTGCCCACCATAAACGGCGCAGGGCTGCATCCACTTCCTGCACTCCCTGCCTGGAGTCTACTGAGGCGCTGGTGGTGCTGGTGGTGGTGGCCCTTGTGCTGGTGCTGATGATGATGACTGTGGTGGCCAGGTCCAAAAGGTTTACTGCCGGGAGACGCAGCTGTTGGGCTGGACACTTGGGGCCTGGGGATTTCAAGGTCAAGGAAAAGGTAAAGTAAACTTAATTCATCCAGTTTGGAAATTGTTCTGGGCATAGCCAACATGGATTGATTTTACATACAAATCACCTGATACACAAGTACATAGATGCTTATCTTTAACATACATGACTGTACAGTTTTGATTGGCATGCATACCAAAAATTCACAGTATCATCTCTTCTAAAAGGTAACGTTTATTGTAAAAAAATTATTTATCTTATTTACTTTAGACTACACGGTGCACCCCGGCAGCAATAGTCTTCCTGAAATTTCTGGGATAAAAGATTTACAGTATTTATTGTATAGAATATGATATGGAATTTGGTTTGATGGTTGACACTTATCATTTTGAGGAGCTATAAGTTATACTCAATAATATATTATACATGTACATTACCTAAAAATGAAATATGAAATAATCTTTCAAAATATAAATCCGGTTCAATTCACTTAACCCTTTTTTTACATTTATTTTATTTTTTTTTTTTTATTTTTTTTGACTAAGATGCTCTATCCTATTTACATTGTATTTTTTAAATTCTTTTATTTTCTCATTCTTTTGATTTTAGATTTACTAATTATTTGTCTTGTTTTTGACTGCGTAAAAAAGACACTGAATGCAAAGCAATTAAAAATAATTTCAAATAAGCCCCGTCATGGCAATTAAAAATACCTCCATCACAAAGGGGGTGAGACAAAATGTGACTGAGATTGATGGTTCTCAATTTTAATGTCACTATTAGACTCTGGGGATTTCAATGTGACATCAAATCTGGTTTAGAGTTTGACACTGACCATTTAGACAAGTTGTAAAAAAAAAAAAAAATAATCGTCCATTAATTGTCTAATGTTTTACAATCTATAAAAACATAATTCCAGTTTCAGTTCACAGACTTAGTCATACACAAAAAAAGCTGCAAGAAAAGATTATTAAATTGAGATAGACTGTGAACTGGATTGATGACGCTATGTCTTAAATGCACGATTTCAAATGAGTCTTAACATTTTTAGTAATGTTTTGTTCAGTAAAATTTCAGTTTTGAAGTATTCCCTCAACAAGACTGCAACTCGAGTCATTTTATGAAATTGCTTTTAATATTAATCTCTTTCCAACAAGCACCCACCCCAACATCTGTTTATCACATTGATAGGCTCTTAATTTAGCTAACCTATCTTTCCATTTTAAAGTAAAAATAATACCAAAGCTTTAAACATTTATAAAATCTATAATAAAAAAATGCCTAAAAACAGTACTCAGACAATGGAAGAAAAAGGCCTTGAATCGTGGAACGTGAAAAATGTTGTGTTTGCATCTTTCTAACCCTCCGAAACCGTATTCACAGTATAAAGAAAAGGACATTAATATAGAAACCTTCAAGTACCGTATAATGAATATCAAGGCCGAAACTGTTTTAGAGTTTGATAATAAACTACATGCTGTACTTGAGAAACATGCACCATGGGTCACCAGGCAGATACATGACCGAAAACACTCGCCCTGATACAACACAGATGTGCACACAGCAATCCAGGAATGTCGGAGAGCAGAAAGAAAATGGGCAAAATCTCAGCTGACAATTCATAAAGATATGCTCATATCCGCCACATGTTTATGGAAAAAAGCAGTTCGTCAAGCCAAACGCAAGTATTAAAAATCTAAACTTGACAATTCGCACTGATGTCAACAACTTTTTGTATTTTGTTATGATCTTTTAGGTAAAGTAAAAAGTAATCCTCTTCCAACAAATATTGATACCTATTCTTTGCCAAATAAATTTGCATGTTATTTCGACCAAAAGATCAAAACTATAAGTGATAATTTAGATATACACGATACTGTTGAAATGTTTGAACCATTTACTGTACAATCTTTAGAATCTTTTTATGAGGTCTCTCAAGAGTTTATTTAGTCATTAATTCTGAAAGCCCCTTGTAAACATTGTGATCTAGACCCTCTTCCGACTTCTCTTCTAATTGATTGTATTGATGAGGTTATACCAAACATAGCTAAAATAATCAATAGATCACTAAAAGAGGGATTTGTCCCTGATTCTTTTAATGTTGCATTAGTTAAGCCATTAATTAAAAAGTCAAATCTTGATAAAGATGAACTTAAGAACTATAGACCAGTGTCCAATCTTCCATTTCTGTCAAAAATCCTTGAGAAAGTTATTGTTCAGCAATTGAATTATCACTTGCAGAAGATGGCCTTCATGATCCATTACAATCAGCATATAAAGCAGATCATAGCACTTAATCAGCTCTTTTAAAAGTCATAAATGACTGTTTGACAGGTTGTGACACTGGTCATGTTTGTTTACTTAGTCTATTGGATTTATCATCTGCATTTAACACCATTGACCACCAAATACTTTTAAAAAGATTGGAAAGAACGTTTGGTATTAGAAATAATGCACTACTTTGTGTTTTGAATCTTATTTTCAAAACCGCAAGCAGTCTGTTGTGGTGGATGGTGTCAGATCAGAATGTTATAACTTAAAGTATGGTGTATCTCAGGGTTCTGTGCAGGTCCTATTAAATTTACATTATATATGAAACCATTGTCAAATGTCTTCAGCCAGTGTAGTGTCAGTTACCATTTTTATGCAGATGACAGCCAGCTTTACTATATTGACGAGGCATCAAGAATAAATTATTCTATTTTAACCATGACAAATTGTATTACAAAGATAAAAATCTGGATGGATAAAAATAGACTTTTCCTCAATAATGATAAAACAGAAGTCATACTTTTGGGAGGGATGGGGTCATTAAATAAGATTTATGAAAAAGAGATGCATGTGGGAAATGTTTCTATACCCTTTTCAGAAAAAGTTAAAGATTTAGGAGTCTATTTAGACAAAAGTTTTACAATGAATAACCAAGTGAACAATGTTATTCGAACTATGTATATGGAATTGAAAAACATTTCGAATATTCGTTATCTTATTGATGCCACTCGTTTGATTCTTAAGAAAAGCCATGTATTATTATTATTATTATTATTATTATTATTATTCTTTTTATTATTATTATTATTATTATTATTATTATTTTATCACCTTACTATTATTATATCACCTACAAATCAAAGTAAGTCACTCATCACTTACAAATCTAAAGTTTCTTAGGCTCCAAAAGTAAGCAAAATGCTAACCGACCATATAAAATATTGAGAAAGAACTGTTGTTGGTTCCTAGGCAAACGGTGACTGTGGTGTATCAAGATCTAGCTCTACCATCTAGGTCTATATAATTATCTATACCTAGATCTAGGCTATACCTTAATTTAGATCTAGGTTTGCATTTGTAGTGTCTTAATAAG
>RQTK01000253.1:0-25324 GCA_003991915.1 Elysia chlorotica
CTATTAGATTATTGTAGATCTTTTAAACATTGAGTGAATGGGTGCTCGCGAAAAAGATCTTTTAAATTGCCTTGTCACACAAAATACTCGTTGATGATGCATAGTTTGCCGGTGTTTCCACTTGAACACAAACACAAACATATCTATGATACCACACACAGTCGCCCTTGCCGCCTACGGTCCCCACAACCTCCGCTGGTTGGTCTCGGCCCGCCAGTGCCTTGATCATAGCGGGCGCTGATCTACGCCGACCTGATATGCCCAAAATTGACGAGGACTCTGAGATGGAGAGACCGAGCTCCAGTCCTGCGATCACTTCTGAAAGCACGGCAGTGCCAAGTGTTGTACCGACCCCCGCACCCTCAAGCTCCGCGGTGACCGCTGCGACCGCTGCCGAGGGTGCCGCCACTAGCCAGCCTGGCAGCAGCACAGCCCCACCCTCCACCTCCAGCCTCGGGGCGGTCCCCCCAGCAACGCTGGTGGCCAAACCTTCCCTCACACTGACACGCGTGTTAGACAGCCTCACCGATTTACCCACCGACTCTAACACACAAGTAAGTCTTCTGCATGAGTCCCTTTCCTACCCTTCGATGATCAAGACATACACACACACAATCAAAGATAATATTACAAAGCTGACACTTTTATTTTATTTTGAAGAGAAAGTATTAATAACTTCCTTACCAAAGCATATTATGAGTCCAACTAATTTAAAACCTCAAAGATAGTTGATGAAATGGGACTTGTTCATTGTCCCAAAGCAAAAGGTAGATGACATGCAAAACAGACATACGATAAGATCGAAGATATATTGTATTGTCTGAAGTGTTCGACTTTGATATTGCATATATGCATGGGTGCAAGTTTGCTGGCTGTGGCTTTGAATAAATTGTATATTGATTGTACATTAAAAACTATTTATAGAGGAAAACACTGCAGGCTAACACTACTAATTGTAGTTAAGTTTTTTTGGTGCAACTGATTTGTACAACCTAAAGCACTCATTTTATGCATTCTTTACCGGATGTCATAACTATCATTCAAAATGATATAACAATGGACAGGGAAAAGTAGAGTCTGAAGAATAGTTTTAAAAAGTAGTGTGCTTAGTAGCAAGTTCTTTACCAGATGTCATAACTATCATACAAAATGAAATAACAATGGACAAGGAGAAGTAGAGTCTGAAGAATAGTTTTAAAAAGTAGGGTACTTAGTAGTAAGACCAGAGGTTCAATGTGGTTAGTATGGCAGCAGAAAACTTTGTTAGCTGTACATTCTGCTGATCAATGTTGAGGCCAAACTGACTCAGCCTGCTTGCACCCATGCGTATGTTAAACTTTATATTGCTTTGTGAGGTCTGGACACAAAGCTCTAGTTTGTTTTGTTACGACTAGATGTGAGCACCCAAGTTTAAGTTCATTTTTTGTTGTTGTTGCATGCAGGTGATGCTGTGAAACATCTAGCTTTTGGTTTAATTGTGAAGATTTGTAGCTGTTGTTCCGTTTTGTTTTTCTGCATTAAGCGCTAATAGTAAATCATGCACTCAAAATGTGTAGATATATGCTTTGGACTCGAGTTACTAACATTTTTATTTTATATCAATACCAGATAACCACACACATAGGAATTTCTCTTTGGCATGCATTCATAAACAATGTGCCTTTACAAGTATTAAACTGAAGTGAAAATTAAGCAGATGGATTTTTCCACACATGCAGTTAGTGAATATTATGTGTGAAATATTTATAAAGCAATAATTTTACTTTGCATATTCAATTATTGAATTATGAAAGTAGGTCTTTTTCTGTTCTTAATTTAATCATCACATTTCAAGTAGTGTTAATTTAGAAAACTTAATCTTACTGCTTAGATGTTGCTTTTTTTTTTCTTTCTGTGACATAACTTTCACTTAAAGGCATATATTCCGCCAAGCAATTTCATACGGTAGTGCTTTTGCTCTCCACACATCATCAACATTTTCCTGCAAGACATTTTTAGTTTTATCCTTTTGTTTTGGTATCAGGTCTATTTTCTTAGGATGCTCCACTTTGTTTCAAAACTAGATTTTCACCCTGAAAATATTCTTTCTATATTTATTTGTTCTTTTCCTTTATGTGTAACACCAAGAGAGTACTGCCTTTTGCTTTCAGCTAGTGTGTTATAGTTTTTTATGCATTATAGTTTACACTAACACTGTGTCTTTTCAGCTTTGTTGGCGGAACCGTCATCGATTCTCCGAGCTGTCTCGTAGATCTTACGAATTCCTTGACTTAGTTGTAGGGAGTCAAGCTTTTATCTTATGCGCACTTTACTATTGGCCTGAAGTAGCAGTTACTCTAGGCTCAGCCCTTGCAGCTAGCCTGCTGTATGAACTAGGCACTGATTGTTCTTGCTAGCGATGAAAGCACCATGTGTTTACAATAATTTTGTGCACTGCTCCCAAGACTGCACAGTAGAGAGTGTGCACCTTTTGTTCAATATTCTAAAACTGTTGGCTGCTTTACACTACGCCACTCATTGAGTCATTTACTCTGTTGTCACTTTATCAAATGTATAAGCTCATTGTTGATTTTCAACTCCCAAAAGGTTTACTTTATTATACGTCTCCGTATAGCTTGAGCTTGAAAAGATCACCTTTACAAGCCTTGTATTTGTCATGCTGATTTTGCCAACCAAGCATGAAATGCAATCCACATATCTTTAATGATTTGCAAAGCCACGTAAATTCTGATAACATGGTCCATAGGCACGCTGTCTGTCAGTGGATGAGTATTTTTTGTGTGCACTGCATTTTGAGGATTGTTCTCTGAATTCACCTACCTTAAATTAAAAAAAAAACAGACCAAAGAAAACTCAGCAATGCTAAGTTTCCATAAATTTACAGATTTTCAATAAAAATAAATTTGTATGGTATGATGCTGAACTTTATATACTTTGTTAAAGTCCTGCTTTCCTAAAAAAAAAGTTCGGCAAAATAAAATTCAGTCAGTTGACATCACTGCAAATATAAAATCGTGTTTAAGTATTTTGTTCAGCTACTTAGTAATGTATAAAGTGCCTCCAGTTTTTAAACTAACTAAAGATTACGCGTGAAAAGTGAAAAGTCAAGTCGTCAGTTGCATGAAAAGAAAATTTCAGGCCCTTTATGATGATTTCCGTAACACATGTGCAAAATGCAAGCCTATTGGCAGTTTTTATTTAGAGGTGTTGTTCCGTTGGCGCAACTAGATTTAAAGATTTGTTTTTACTCTACCCAATTCCCTTAATGACAGACACAGCAGTTGTTATAAATGATAAAGTCAAACATACACCCATTCTTTATTATTGTCTTTATACTGTACAAGCCTTTTTTTTTTTCATGGCCGTAATATCGTTGTTTCTATATTGTAATTGGCTGTTGTTGCATTTGAGTAAAGGCAGCTACATTTTTTTTTTGTTATTGTGATTTTAAGTCGGTTGACTGCTTGCTTGTCTCCACTCCCTATATGCCTGACCCAAACTCCTTGATCTCCTCTACCTGCACCCCACACAACAATCACCGCCATTATAGAAGAGCTCGGGGAGATTCGTAGTTCCTCCGTCCTCGTCCTCTGCGGGGCGAGATCTGGTGTCGCGCTCTATTAGTGTCCCGGCAAGACTGCCCACCCAGAAGGTAAGTGCTGGCAGTCAGCCGCAGTGCAGTCAGTTTCTAATGGCCCTTCCAGCCTCATAGTGTAACAGAGTATCCTCAGTGCTGTAGCTACAGTAATTCGTATGATTAGCCGAAGAAGACCATTGTGTTTGCCGTCATTAGAATTTCAATTGGGAAGTTTGCTTTGCAAGCAAATATTCTTCTTGCAAGAAATGAAATTGAATATATACATTTAGATATAGATGGCAGTTTTAAAGGAGTAGCAAGTTGGTCTCTCTTTAAATGGCCCACATGATGAGCTCAAAAGTTTCTGTAATAGTTGTCCTTCTTTTGTGTGCAGTAGTTATAGTGTGTGTGTGTGTGTGCGATTTTTTTTTAATGCAACTTGATATGCTAGAATGGTCAAAGTACCGTGCTATGCATTTTCTCTCTCTATCTCTCTCCTGTAGGCTTGGTTGCCATGATGCATGGAGTGTGACCCTTAGAATTTGATTTACCATTATATCCATTACTTCTTTTCAAGCTGCTGTCTTAAAATGTAAACTTCCTATTAAAAAAAAATATAGAAAATAAAGCACAGCTCTTGTGTTTGCGGAAATTCTAATTTATTCTTCATAACTACCATGATAAAAAATTGTTCAAGTTATAATGCTTCAAATTATTTAATTTTTCTTTTATGCAGCTATATAATATTTAGATTTTCATTAAATGGTAATAAAATTGCTCGTTTATGTAAAAGTCATTTGCCACAATATGGCATGAAAAATTTTCTATCAAACACTATTAAAATTAAACCGCGGGTGCAATCTCTGTGCCATAATCTTTTTGTTGTAGTTGCTTTTGTTGTACTTTTTACTTGTAGTGTAGTTTTTGGTGGGGTTTTTTGTACATATTAGCAAGTATTGATGAGTACTTCTTGAACCTTTTGTTTTGCTTTTTTTAATTTCTCATGTCTCTACTTAATTGTTACATTTAAATTCATAACTAGGACATCATTTTTAAATTTCTTGTTTTCATCCTTCTGTTTCTGCTTCTTGCTGAATAGAAATCAGTTTTATGGAAATTACTTTGAACTTGCATTTAAGTTTAATTATTTGAATATTGCCAATAACATGATATTCCTAATGTGACTTAAAATCAGAAAAGTAATGTAAAATAGGCTTTATTTTAATGCTTTAATTATTTAAATAACTTGCCTAACAGCCTGCTTTCAATTACTAACATTGACTGTTTGAAATTCTCATCTAACTGATAATTATTGTGCCAAAGATTCAATTTATACAATTTGGAGCATCACACAGTTGCACAGTGTTGCAGTTTCTAACCAGGGAATTTCCCTGTTTATCAGCATCTTGTTTGCCTTTTTCTTTTAGTCTTTATTTTTTTTTGGGGGGGGGGGGGGTTATTGCTATTGGTGTTGAGCCCTCCCCTAACGGCATGGTTTGTCACGGCAGGATCATCCCTCTTCAACGTCCACAACAACAACAACGACGACGACGAGAGCGTCGACATCCGTGTCGCTGACGGGCAGCGAGGGCGAGCTGCCGGTGCCGTTGTGGCGCCAGGGTTTGCGGAAGACGGGCAGCTCCTCCATGGTGCATGAGTGGATGTCGCACAACGACAGTAACGCTCTGCCGCGATCCGCTTCCAGCCCCCGCCTCGCGCTCGACTCTAGATTAGACACTGTGAGTCCTCGGTTCAGTAGCGCAATACAGAGAGATATCAGGGTTAGCCCTTTTTGTCTTACCAAAATACAGGTGAGGGATGGGTGAAGGAAGGGGTGACTGGATTAGAAGGAAGATCGCTGGCATTCCTATTCAGGAGGCTCCTGGGCCAATACCATGACCAGACATATTTATATATAGGGCTTAGTCCTTGATCCATATGTTCAAAAACTACCGCAGCAACTCGCATGTAGAAGAGGCTCCTTCACAGACATGTCAACATTGGAGTCTTAAATTTATGAAATGTTGTGTAGTCTGATGGTAGAGTAGCTTCTTCGTTTTTGCAGATGAGACATAATTTGTCAAGAGAACTTGTGTGGTGCAGCGTTGTGTACTAACAATAGCCTTCTAACATCACTGACTGCACTCTCACACGTTTTGGCATCTTGGCATCTTGAAAGTAATATGGTTGAGATTAAGTTGAGGCCAACAGGTCCCAGCTGCAGGTTCCAGGCTCCATCAAAATGCTTTCAAGCTTTTCGCTGTGCAGAAGACTTAATGCAAAAGCTGTAATACTAATTGCCTGCACAAGAAGTATGCACTCACTCACTGTTGGGTTGCATTCTTTCCAATGGTCTAGTTTGCTGCCTACTAGTAAGTAGTTGCTGATGTTAAAATTAAAGAGACCGAAATGTACCTTGCTGCATATTTTCTCAGGCCTATTTTGCTGCATACTTCCTCCAAACTCTATGCTGCATGACGATAAGTCTGTGATTTACCAAGTGTTTTTGTGAGAATGTTTTTTTATAGTGACGTGAATATCCTGTCTCATTTCTATGATTGCTCTCCTGTAAAAATAATTTGTGATATAGGTTTTTCCAATCAGTTCATGGAAAAGTCATACACTTTGGTGTTCACAGCAACAAATTTGCTCAAACTCTGTGAAGCGATTGACAGAATCATGTCTCTTTTAAACTTCTGTATTGAATCTTATGATTCCAAAAAATAGCTTTGGTGAAGTGTGTAATTTTGTATAAAAATATTCCTCTATTTAATTGAATGAAGTGTAGATGCCCATAGTGAGAAAGTATTTGGATTTCGCCACAAGGAGATTACTTTCCCGCTATATATTAAAAAAGTAAATTTCCTTTTCCCCCCTAAATATCAACAGTTAGTGCAAAAGAGGATAATAAAAGATAAATTATAGAATAAACCTACTTTTTACGTTAAGAATTTTATTAATAAATATAGTAGTTTCTGTGTCTTTATAACAAGGTATTATGTTCGTGTGTGCATGAGATACAAGTCTTTTCTCTCAACATTTTCATTGTTTGTGCATGAACTTTCTGCAACTGATAGTTCATATAGTTTAGCATACTGTGTCTTTTTATACCATGCAGATTTTGTAAAATTAAGCATGTTTAAAAAAAAAAAAACTCATTTTTAAATCGAAATTTTTTTTTTAACTGATCGTACCCGGAAAAAATTTTGCCTCTGAATAATAATTTTTCAGGTGCTAACTCTAGCCCATTTTTTACCTTTGCAGCTGCAGGAACGGTTGGCGGCACGACGGCCCATGTCTAGTATCGGTTCCACACCATCGTCATCAACGGCAACAGCCACAACAACGACAGCAACAACACCTATTGGCAACTCAAATGACTCAGACAGCACCAAGTCAGGGGACAGGTGGGTTTCCATCAGCCATACTTGTAGCATTGCGGAGACAACTGGGCAATCGTCAAGTCTTAAATAACTTGTTTTGTAAAAAAAAATTCTTTTCTTTTCTGAAGTGAAGTAAGAATTTAGAAATTTAGTTCATGTGTTTTCTGCTTCTTGTTCATTTTTTATGTCATTTTTTTTTTTTAAACATTAAGTTTCAGTTATTTGCAATGTTTTGTTTTGTTTTATTGTACTTGGGGGAGGTAAGTATTTCAATATTTTCAGGATGATGTATTTAAGTTGGATTTAAAAAAGGTCTAAAAAAAACGTTCTTAGCCGGGAGGCCTTTTTAAAGTCTCCGTGTTCCTGATAGAGGCCCAATGTTTTGCCAGCCAGCCCAGCAATGCAATACACCAAGTGTACAAAGCAAAGTTAACGCTAATAAAGTTGAAGTTTCTTTGTAATCCAAATTTTGGAAACAATATATTTTGCATTTTAAGCTTGTCTCTTGATCTTTGTGGATTAATTGGTAGAGTCTATTAAAGGCATCATGAGTGTTGCATTAATATAAGAACATACACTAGTAAGGTAAAAACTCAAGTGTATTTGAAAACAACACCACAGAATACCACATTATCTGTTTTATTTTTTACAGCGAGTTTGTCATGCAGCATAGATCAATTATTTCGCGCAGGTACATTGAAACAAATTAAACATGTTTATAATCACCTACCTGTATAACAAACGTTTGGACAAAAATTATTTCTCCTAACTTTTACCCTATTTCTTACATTGGGGACTCATTTATATTCATCTTTGATTGTGTTCATCCACGCTCTAACTTTGGCTGGATGCTTGCAATAACTGGCCACATGAGAGTCAGTGGTAGACCATTCCGGATTCCCGTGTTCATATTAACAACTGTCCGTGTCAGGGTTGGGCACAATCTCTGTCACAGCCACTAACCTTTCCTTTGTTAAAATTGTGATCTAATCTAACATAATTGAGTTTTGGTAACCAAGGTTTCCAGAGAGGGTTAAAGAAGTTCAATAAGTATGTACAACAAGAACCATTTTAGTATTTTATTTTGTCTGTTCTTTGTGGGGATGACTCTGCTGTGTTGGGAAGGTGTATCTCAAAGTTGAGTTTATTTCATCTCGTTTCTACCATTCTTTTTCCTTTGTGTGTTAATTTTTCCCCTCATTGACATTTACCTATAGGGTGAGAAAGATAAAATTGAAAATTGTTAAACCTAGTTTTTAAATGATATTCTTTTTAAGTGATAGGTCTTTTAAATAATGAGGGTGCATTCTTCAGAGTATTTACTTTAATCTTGTTGCTGTATATTTTCATTTTTTCTTTTTTTCTTTCACAAACCTTATATTGATTGGTATAGACAAAAATTTGATGCCTTGAAGACATCTTCATCAAAGCTTAAAAATGATTTTTATTATATGACGTTGGAAGCATAATTTTTTTGTTTATAAATTATGAGAACGAAATGGTCAAAGTATTATATATCCGGCTTAGTATTTTACTTATTAAAATCTCTATAATTGAAAGAATTGGTAAGTTAATGCTAATCATAAAAATTTTCTTAAGAAAAGTTCTATTATACTTTAAGAAATGTTAGTTAGGAAAACGGTATGTGTAGTTTGCTCTCTCTTTATTTTATGCATGTGGAATGCTTTGAGTTAATGCATGTTGTGATTTGTTTTTCTTTTCATCTTTTCCCCCCTGTCACCTACCCTGTTCTGTAATTGCTACACCTCGGTCCATGTCAAATGCTGCAACAACTCAACTTGGACCTGTAGAAACAGCTACACTTTCGGACAAAGCTTTGCAGGTTACCGCAGTAGCTATGCGGGCCGCCCCGGAGGTTATGTCCCCTTGCACCTGCGGCAGCAGCAGCGCGAGGCGGAAGATCGGGAGAAGTCTCAGGCACTGCCCGGTGCTCGAGACAGGTCGACGTACTGTGGACCTTCCTCTGTGTCTTCCCCCGCCTCCTCCTCTAGCCCCTCTACTACCAACTCAGTATTTAAAAGGTGTGTACTCATGCTTATAGCACAGCTTTGGGCAGACATTAGGAAACTAATGGTGATCTTATGCTTGGCCCCCAGGGTGCGCAATAACACGTCACAAAGTCGTGATCTACTCAGAAAATTAAGAAATCAAGGAGAGAAAAGTTTGTGTGAGTGTGTCTTATGCTATTTTGTGTTGGATTAGGGAGCAGGGGAAAGAAGGAAATATTGTCCATGGGATGAGAAGGGTAACGCACAGAAATGGTGCAGGTACTCTATATTTCTTTGGTCAATGTAAACTTTCCTTATCGTCAGGAAAGAAGAGTTTGAGAAACTCAACTGGCTTTTCTCCTTCAGTGACGTCCAATAGATCTGCAGTCCATGAGCCAATTTTGCTCAATTGGGTCTTTTTCAGGATAAAAATCCCAGTCAAACTGCTCGCTACTTATCTATGCCACGCTCCCATCTCACGGCTGGTCTTTGAGCCCTAACTTCATCTGTATTACTCGTCATGATCGGCACCTTCACTTTCACCACGACTGGAACTAGATCTAGATCTAGCAGCCTCATCTACTCCTCCAATATCATTCAGAATGTCACCTGATAGCTTTGCCAGCTGTCGTCATTATCAGCAGATAGTGCTGATCCTTAGTCATTATCATATTTAAAAGGCTGTGTCTCATTCAGGATGAAAATATGTTAAAATTCAACAACAAAATCTTGAATTGGCGTGAAAAGATTCAGACAATGTTTACTCTCTGTTACCGTTGGGAATGATTTCCCTTTGCAATTGATCACCCATGATTTACCGGTGACAGCATCGGTGCATCTTTGTGCCGATGGTAAATGAGTCCTAGTGAAGATCGGTGCAATATTGCGCTGAAGCTGCGTTAAGTGTTAACTTCATGCCTTAAGTCTTTTTTTTTCAGTTCTTCTTTTGTTTCTTTTATCCTCTTTGATTTTTTTATTCACTGTTTAAATTTAGATTTACCTCATCACTTATTTTTTCAATTTTGTACATAACTCTTTCAGTTACACTGTAAACTACTCAAACACTAAACAATAGATGCAGTTTTGTAAATGTTGCTTGGAGAGAAAACTCTTACCTTCCCCACTTACTAATATCCCAAGGCTATAGCAGTTGCACAATCATTTTTTTTTAATTCTTATTATTTAAATCGTTTTCCAGCTAGTTTCAATTGATTTCAGTGTTGGTATATTTTATCGTTCAAAAAGTGAATGAGTATCTTTAAAGATATTATAAAGGTTGTTTTGGTATAGTGTTCAGTGGAATAGGCATATCGGATTTTGTTATTGTTCCGCTGTGATTCAATTAACTCTACAGCTGCCTAATTTGTCAAAGATGGTAGTCAAGTGGATATTTATGTTGTAACCTCTGTCAATTTTAGTCCATTTCACTGAGCGTTAACCATTTTTCTTATCTTTTTATTGGTGTGTTGGTCCCCGTGTATTGTGAGGGAACAGGAGAGTTAATCTTTTGACATTAATGGTGAGGCAACCAGCGCAAATCAGGAACAGTTGTTAAGCTAGGTGCCAAACAAAGAAAAACTACTCTATATTCATTGATCTTGCTAAAAATTTCTACATAGAAAAGAATATCTCTTGTTCTAGAAAGGATAACTTTTTATTTAATTCTTTTACAAACCTAGAATTACTCTAAAACTTGTGTAAAAGTAAAAATTATAACTTGTCCATGATTAAACTTGGTTGCTTCACATTTTAGCAATGAAGGATCTTGGTTTTCATTTTCATAGTATTAGCAAGTCTTGCAATGATTCCAACATTCAGTTTTACACAACCTTTGTGTTTTTACCAAATTCCTTGATCCTCTCTGATGTCCAGCTTCTGCTTCCTCTGTACCCTAAAGTTTTAAATTCCAGACCATGTCATGCTAGATGTTTTTCTCTGAGGATATTCAGTCTCCTGGAGGATTATCTAGCCAGCTCTTCCCTACACGGGACTTGTTTCCCTTAAGGATGTCGAGAAGACTGGCAGGATCCTCTGCTGTTGTGCAGTTTGGATTCCTGTACTACATTCATTGGGCAGATTGGAATTCACATTCCATCTGACTTTTTAAGGGATATTCTTGAGATTTAGTTTTATTTGAGTTACACTATCAGAGTTATTGTTCAATTGTGGGTGGTATTCTTTACCTTGCACACTCCCCCAATCTCAACCTATTTGTAACTCTGTCCTATAATAGTTGTATTTTTTTGTTTTGCTTCTTTGTTTGGGTTTTTTGTTTGTTTGTTTTTGTTAAAGTAGTTTGGAGTCATGACTGTTTACATAACTATGCATTTCTTACTGATGAACTTTGTCTTGATGCATTGTTTGTCAAGCAAAACATCCTGGTTTATAGTGTGAGATAGATTTGTGTGTGTTAAATTTTCCTAGGCAGAATACAAATCTATATAGCTCTGTTGCAGTAACACTTAAGTAAAACTTATCAACTTGTTTTGTCACTCATTGTTCTCTGCCCCCCTCACACTAACATACACTTTCATTTCGCTGAAGCAAATGTTGTTTCTCCCCTACAGATCATTTGAACCACCAAAACGGGATGAGGAAACGGAAACTCAACGCAAAGCACGAGCAAAACATGCGCGCCAGACTCGCAGATCAACGCAGGTACTTTTGCTTACTGTCTCGATGTATATGTTATTTAAATGATATATAGCCCATATAGTGCTGGCCTTGGACCTTAATCAATCCACTCAACTACACTATTTAAAGTAGATCTTAGCTAAGGGTTTAGATCTGTGATTTATGATTTAAACATACTACATCTTATCTAAATTGGACTTCGGGTTTAAACCATATTTTTGTCCTTTTCCTTCTCTAACCAAATTTAAGTTTATTTTTTAACAATACAGAAATTTATCGTAGTTACTGAATTAAATGAGGTATTTCAGTATGATATTTAGAACCTAATATTGATGTCCTACCCATAAGCATAATATGAGCCAGTAGTAAAAGTGCTCCATTTTACTTAACTTGATAAAGTTTCAACTGGACAATTTGAATTTGACATAAAGAGAACAAAAAATGTTCTTAAGTGGTTTAGAAATTTATCAAAACAAATCAAAGATTGATACTTAGTGTTATTTTAAATCTCATGATAAGCTTCTTTATAGTGAGATTCAGCGAGATTTAATCATAGAAGTTTTTATATACTAGATTTTGTGCTGAGAAATTAAAATGTCACTAATAATATACACAGTATTGTGCTCCAAAAGGAACCAAACAAAACAACAAAGCGGAAACAATCTTCTTATAATGCTTCTTCCAGGGGGTTAGTCTAGAGGATGTCACAAAAGCAACGGAGGAAATCTACGGCTCAGAGGACCCCAGTAAGGTTTCTAGGGACTCAGTGGATGGGCAGTCGTCCTCCTCTCGGAACTCTCATCTAGACAGAGACAGCAGTAGTGGACTTGGCCGATCGGCCAGCAGTGTGGGGGCGCCATCAGCCACTTGTTCTTCAAGCCTGACCACAGCGTCCACAACCAGCAGCACGTCTTCTACAACCGCCTCTAGTGTTTCGTCTTCCGATGTGGATCTGCTGGGGCAGAGAGAAGATAGGTCTATAACCTCAGGCTATCGATTAAGACGCGCCTTGGAAGATAGGAATGATGTGAGTAGATCATTTTTTTCTCTCTCTCTCTCTCTCTCCCCCCCTCTCTCTCTCTCTCTCTCTCCCTCTCTCTCTCTCTCTTCTCTCTCTCTCTCTCTCTCTCTCTCTCTCTCTCTCTCTCTCTCCCTCTCTCTCTCTCTCTCTCTCTCTCTCTCTCTCTCTCTCTCTCTCTCTCTTTTTGTGTGTGTGTGTGTGTGCGGCCCATCAATGATGTTACATACTGTACAAGATCTTTGATTTCACTATATTAGGTTGTGACTGCGTTCCTCTTGGGTCTATGTTTGGTTATGTTTATTTTATAAAATTTAGGCTTACACATTTACAAAGCAAAAAAATCAATAATAACACAAATAATCTAAATATCCACTCTGGTTGGTTATTGTATGTTAAAATATCAAGAAAAATTGATCATTCAAAGAAAAACAAAAAGGTTAAAAAAAAAAAAGTTTTTACTACTCTATATACATGTTGTTTATATATCGCCACCGGAACTTTAACCACAAAAGCAGCATATTTGTTAAGAAAAATGGTCCTATAAAATAGATTTTTACGGCACTGGAGAATCGACCTTGGATCGACTTTTCCACTTCAAACGGCTGTAGATAAAAAACACTTTTGCTGACTACGGAAGGGTTTTGCCAGATTGCCACATATTTCTGTGTATATCAGCTGTAATTGTATTTACACAGATAATCTTGTGATGTCTCATGCATAAGATCATTTTGTATACTGTGAGAAAGAAAAGTGAAATTTAAATACCCTTACTTCTCCAGTCTTCTAATATGGATGTGCCAACTACTAGGAGCTACCGGAGGACAAGGGAGGAAAGAGATCTCAACTCTTTATCACAAGGTCTTGGGTCTTCAGACGTCACTTCAAGTAAGTAAACATTTTTTTAAAATCGTGATATGTTAATATCTTTGAATGAAAATTTGGCTATTACAAAATTAATATCCTCTCTTTTTGTTGTTATTGCAGCTAAAATATCACTCAGGGTGGGGGCGAGGGGTTTATAAGTGATAAAATTCTTATTTTCTTCACTGTCAGGCTATGTCCCACGAAGTCAAAGGAACAGCGCAATCTTGCTTGGTGACTCTGGAAGTTCGTCTAGTCAGAACCTGCTACGCTCCTCGTCCCTACGAGCAGGCCGCTTGCGCAACGGTGACACCTCAGATTTCTCATCCACGCCAACACCCAGACCAGAGGAAGATAGCAAGAGAGACGACAGTAAGTCCAAGAATTTCACTCTGGAGGGGCAGCATTGGCCAATTACTAGTCAAGTTACTGTCTAGAGAAAGGGAATAAAACAAAGTAAAAAAAAACTTGTTGTAAAAGTTGAAATTACAATAATAATTACTGCAAACAAATTAGAGTAGATTCACACAAAGCGGACATGATGTCATGTTGCCACTAAAATCCGATTGTATCAGCAGTGTTCTGTTCAACATGACCTAGGTAAGAGGTTTTTTGGTCGGTGTCAGTTCCATGACTACTGGATGAAACAGACCTTCCTACTTGTACCCATTTGATCGGTTCCTAACGATTTCACGACCTAATTAAGAGGTTTTTGGGTCGATGTCAGTTCCATGACTACTGGATGAAACAGACCTTCCTACTTTTACCCATTTGATCGATACCTAACGATTTCCACAGAAATGCTCCAATTTGTCAAGTTTCAGAAACGGTAATAGAAAGTTTAAAACAAAGTTTCTAATGCATGAAGTATAACCAAGATTAAAGCAAATATCTCTATGGTTTCTAGGCTCCCAAGAAAAGAAGGATGAAAAGAAAGAACCTTCAGCTATACGGGCTAGGAGGCAGCGTAGAGAAAGGAGATCCACAGGGATAACATATGACAACGAGGTAAGAATTAAGATAAGGAGGTATCATTGGTAACCTTTTCACCCCAGGCCTTGTGGGCAACTCTTACTCAAAATTAACTTTGTACGTTAGATCGCACGGTGCTCTCAGACCTGCCATTCAGTCCTTACTCAATTTTTTCTTCATGGAGTTTTGAACTAGAGACATCTAGATGAGGATGCCAAGACTTTTGCACCAGTTTGCCTCTCAAATGAACGGTGATTAAGAAATAGTGTTTAAAAAAATCGACACACAAACACAACCATGTTGCCTGATGTTTTATTAATTTTATTTTTGAGCCAAGAAGGAATGTGGTGGGAAATAAACTTCTTTGAGAATAAACCTTGTTCTTGCTTTCTTTTGGAACACAGGATTCTGAGACCAGTAAAGAGAACAAACCAGAGGAGGAAAAGAAAGAAGATGTAAGTTCACTTTTTAAAAGTTCTTCAACGTGTGTCGTTATTCCTTACTTTGCACGCTTCTTTGTTCTCTCTTTGTAAACAAACAAAAACAGGAGTGTAAGTCTTAAGAGGAAAGTACAAAATGATTGTTTGTAATTATCCAATCTGTTGTTGGCTTGTTTAGCAAAGAGGTGTCGAAATTCTGCGTCTTTCTGAATCCATTTTGTTGCTAAGATTTGTGCTGTGGGTTGAGATATACAACCAAATGCACGAAGAGTCTTACATTTAGTTTAACTGATGTGAGTACTAAATTTTTTTACTTAGACTAAGCAGGTATTCGTGGCAAACTGTGGACGGAGACAAGCTATGTCTTTCTTAAGGAGTAAACTTCTGAAAATGGAGAAGTTGTCTTGAAATTCAATAGAAATGGCTTTAAACATATGAACATTAAGATATAAAGCCACAACCATTATTTTTATCTTTTGACCAAGATCTTCATTATATATATATTTTTTTAACCATGTAAGAATGCCACATTAGATGAGTATATTAAGTTATGGAACCATCTAAATCTTTCTAAAAGGTGACGTAATCTACTTGATTTTTTCCTATGTACCAATAGACCTATGACCATATTTGATCCTTTAGTCCTGCCTTAGATCAGGTTGAAACATACAGCAAAATCTAGTACTTAGAAATTTCCATGTAAAGGTCGTAGCCAAAGTTTAGTTTTTGTGACATAAAGATACATACATAAAGCATAAACAAATAAACAAAAGATACATACATCCGGTTCTAAGCATACACTTTCTTATGATTATGTCTCATAGAAATCAATAACCTACTGGTCGAGGGGCGGTGGCCCCCGGGGTAGAACATCGGTTTCAGACGCAAAAGGTCCGCGGTTTGAGTCCTGACGATTTCGTTCTCTATTGGTTGGGTCGGTGTCAGTTTAATGTGACCGGCTGAGACATGGTATCCCCGCCCTGTCTCGTGTGTGGCAGCACATAAAATTGTCAGACGTCAGTCTTCAACTCTTGGGGCACGTCCACAATATAGCCTATATAGTGCTGATGTTGGACGTTAAATCAACTCAACAACAACAACAACCTACTGGTCCTGATGAGATAAGCAAAATCATTATTCAAGCATCAGAATTTATAATTAGCAGTATTCTGGGACACAGGAAATGATTCATTTTTGTGGTGTGGAGATTGTGGTTGTGAAAATTGGCATGTAATTTATTGCATGTATGGTTCGTTACAAATTTAAGCGACTGATATATCTTTAATGTCCACGTGTTTGTTTTTTTACGCAAATTTTGTTAAGCCTGGTAATCCTCTTCAATCATTTTCCCTTTTCTTCCTTTTACCTTACTCTGCACTCCTCAATAAATCCTGGCCCTGAGGAAGGCAAATTGTGCATGAATCGTCAATGACTTCTTTTCTTCTTTTCTTTACTTTTTTCATACAAGAATTATGAAAGACTTCGATGTTGTCGTTGTTTCTTCTTCTCTTTTTTATGATTGCGGACATATTGGTTTCCGTAAGGACATCTTCTAGAATTGCCACATTAGTTTCACAGCTTTAAAAATAGCATCATCACTGGAAGGGGGCGCTAATTGGTGCAAGCGGCGGTGGATCTATGCTCTCCCCATCGGGAGTTCCCTGGTTCGAAACCCCACGATTTGGTCAAAAAATAATTTATCTGATTTCGTCCCCTTCTGGTCATGTACTGTCCGTACAATGTGACTGGCCAAAACAGAAGTCATGGTATCCCCGCACTGTCCTTGTGGGAGCATGTGTTATTGTTAGCCGTTAGTCTTGGGACCTGTCCACAATATAACTATAATCATAGTGGTAAATTTGGACGCCAAGTAACAAACTCAAAACTCAATCATCATTACTACCACCACTCCTTCTACTACTATTACTACTACTACTAGGGGGGCGCGGTGGCCCAGGGGTAGAACATCGGCTTCCGACGCAAAAGGTCCCGAGTTCGAACCCTGGCTGTTGCAATCCCTACTGGTTGGGTCGGTGTCAGTATAATGTGACCGGCTGAGACAGGAGTCATGGTATCCCCACTGCCCACCTGTCTTGTGTGTGGCAGCACATAAAAAATTGTCAGACGTCAGTCTTGGGGCCCGTCCACGAATATAGCCTATAAGTGCTGATGTTGGACGTTAAAACCCAACCAACCAACCACCTACTACTACTACCACTACTACTACTACTACTACTACTACTACTACTACTACTACTACTACTACTACTACTACTACTACTACTACTACTACTACTACTACTACTACTATTTATTATTATTATTATTATTATCATCATCATCATCATCATCATCATCATCATCATCATCGTCTACCAATGGATCCAAGGTACGTGCTGTAGACACCGATAAGGGCCAGGTAACTGAAGTGGGTAGATGTAGGTTGTGGCACGCGCCTGGGCTTGGTTCACTTGGCTGTGTGGCCTCACTGAGCAGGGCTGAGCAGGGATGCGCGGCACAGAGCCACAGATGAGCGGGCTTGTTTCATCTCTCAGCCTGCCACTCCTGCCAGCCGTGTTCCATTCGGTGCCGCTGGCTGGCTGCTCCTCCTCTCTCACCACTAGCCTAACGTTATACCAAAGATACTTTTCGTTATTCGTGTTTCTTTGTTAGATTTGTTTTCTCTAAGTACAATCGAGGTTTGTAGTCAGTTCAAGATTTTGTTGAATTATCTAACACTGCGGGCTCTGGGTTGTAGTGAAGAGTTCGCCAGTGCTGTGTGATTTTAGTGAGGATATTATGGGCTGTGCAGATTCGTGCGGATGTTGTACACAAATTCACTTACCATCTTTTTGTAGTAGGTCTTCACCTTGTTGAGGTGCTCAGTGTTCGGTACCATAAGTATATACTATAGGTTTACTCCTGTTTTAGTTGTGCTGGTTCTTCAAAGAAAAGGCACTGTCATGGGAGAAATAAGAAGAAAAAGATATCCAGGAAAGAATGTAAACCATTTTGCATTTTCCTCAGAATCATTTATGTTCGTTCAGATGCACAACCGTGCGTGTTCTTAAGATAAGCTCTGATATTTCACCGCAAGGCCAACTTCTCTCCTCTTCTTTTAACTCAAATTTAAGACAGCATGGAGCTTTATCGAAGGTTGAAGTGTTGCAGCCGATTTTTAATGGAATGTGAAAATGTACAAATAGAACTGTACACATGTATCGCCGTGCGATCTCGTCACAACCATTGCCGCAGATCAAGGCAGATTTGTGGCACATTAGCACATGTACGAACAGTTCGCGGCAAATTCAGATGTTCATTTTGACCATTTTCAGGAACTGAAACTTTTTTTGTTTGTTTTGACAGTAGTTTTCGAAAGTTTTTATCGCTTTTTGACATGGAAACTTTTTATGTGCGCCTTCTACACACCCAATGGAATGGAGTTGTAGTAATTGAGTTGATTTAAAGTCCAACGCCAGCACTATATGGACTATGCCCAATGGAACGGAGGGATAGTGGTTTCCCAGAAATTAAAAAAAAAATAGCCTTTATCTCGTTTTGCAGCAATACTTTTCTTACGTTTTTCTGACAGCATTTTGATCCAGAGATTCTCTGCCGCGGTGGCCCCGGGGTAGAACATCGGTTTCCGACGCAAAAGGTCGGCGGTTTGAGTCTTGACGATTTCATTCCCTACTGGTTGGGTCGGTGTCAGTTTAATGTGCCAGGGTGAGACAGGAGTCATGGTATCCCCGCCCTGTCTCGTGTGTGGCAGCACTTAAAATTGTCAGACGCCAGTTCTTGGGCCTCGCTCACAATATAGCCTATAATAGTGCTGATGTTGGACGTTAAACCAACTCAACAACTCAACCTCTCTCTGCCGCGGTGTACTGTCTTAGCTTCTAACCACCTTGGTGTTTCCGACACTTTTTATAGTGTCTGTACACACAATTATTTTCTGTTCCGTCTAACAATTCAAACGGACGTGCTTACATCACCCCGTGTTCTAATTACACAGAGAAAATTTAAGCTCCCGACCAAGGCATCTAACTAGATTGTAACTGTGAGTCGGATATCTATATCTACTCTCGCTTTGGACTTGGTACCGCTCATCTTTTACTGGGACCCGCTGACATCAGAAGTTCATTTAGAATGGAAACTATGTTGGAACGGTTGCCGGGCTACTACAAATATTGTATACTTGCTGAGAACCCACGAAATTCGTGGGGAATGTAGGATGGACACAACTAAAGTATTACAGCTAAATTTAAACTGTGCTGAACTCAAAATTGTGTATCTTCAGGATCTATAACTTTGGGAAATTAATATATTTGTTTGAAGAGGTTGCATCAAATTGAAGTAGGCTCCATAATTTATAATCAGAATTAATAATTAACCAAGCGTTCTAAGAAAACGGTGCACTGTGCGCATTAAAATTTGACCGCGCACTTAGAAAAAAAGAATCAATATTTATAGCACTTTCGATTTGTTTGTTGTTCAAGGAAGGGGAGGAGACAGTAATTGTTGTGTCTGTTCGTTGTTGTTTTTTGTGGGGTTTTTTTTAAATACAGTTTTACCAATTCGTTAATTTTTGTTAAGAAATTGATTAGGCGTTTCATGTTATTAGTTTTATGACTCTAAAATTCTCTGGCCCATTTGTAATTTTACTGTAAAATTTGGGATTTTAGGGTGGAGCGGTTTAGATATGAACGAATGTCTAAGTTTGAGTCGAAGACAATTATATATATATAGATTAAGATTGGACTGGTGGTGAATTCCTGTTTAGATACTACTGGGCTCCACGTCCCTGTGGTCACAGTTAAGCGCTCAGTTTGTCCAGAGAGTGGGAACTAAATCTACATGCTCTGGTTTGCCTGCTTCTAGACACCAAGTTGTAGCTTTAGTTCAGGGCTCAAAGGTAAGCGTTCGGTTAGTAACTCAAGCCGCAGCTTTACTGCAGTGCCGTGAACAGGGTAACGGCTCCAAGCTGTAGCTAGACGCACCAGTGCGTTAGACCTAGTGGGGCCGCTGTGCTTGTGAACGTTGTGTGTCCGCGCGAGCCTCGCCAGTGTTTTTACATTCCCCTACCTGGAGCCTAGAGGATAATTCTATTCTAAGCTCAGAGATGGAGCGCGTGCTCCTGCCGCCAGTGTGTGAGTGAGGAGAAGGGGGATCACTGTGGCTCTCACCTGTGCGTGTGTATATATGAGCGCTGGTCCAGCGCCGAGGCCACACGTTCCCACGCTTTCCACATATGATAGAATCGGCACGAGAAAAAAAATTACACTTTTTTTAAACGCAAGGAGTGTTGCATACGATGAACGCAACATACGTTGTTATACTTGAGCTACTCCGGTAATCACCGGCTCGTATTAAGATTAGGACTTTCTAAGTACCACGGGCTCGTCGTGTATGGGCAAGATCCACCAAAAAGTTTAAAATACTTGCCGAAGTTTCATGCCGAATGTGGGAAGTAACAAAAGGCCTGGTTGAGCAACATTTCTTTGCCTTGAAGCTAAAACAAAAATCGAGAGAAAAAAATGCCCTTTGGTGGGTACATGCTGTCTCTAGTTTATATTATTGAATGGTTCTCGTGTTGGTATTTTTAAAAGCCTCAAGTTCATGTTTTCCAGTAGGCCTAGCTGAAGCACTATTTCGCCCATCGAAAAAGTTATGCGCCTATTTTATTTAATACATAAAGTCTGTATATATTCATAATTATTGCATAATAACTATAAACATTTTAAATTAAAGGGGGTCAAAATACATATATGTAACATAAGTGACCATAACTTTTCTTTAAAAAAGAAAAAAAAAAAAACACCGTTGCGCAAACACGTTAATGGCGTTTATCGGTTAGAACTATGGGTACTTGAGAATCGGATCAATAGTATGCCCCCAATGTAATGATGAGGACAGACCGTGACGAGTTTCTCGGGGGCAGTGTCTCGATGCTGAAGGCGCGATGGCCTGGCCGGGACAAGGCAGTCGCCAGGAGATCAGGTTACTCTGTGCCTGGCTTGGGCCGGCTCTGCTGCAAGCTCAGGCCTAGCAGGTTTATACGCCCGGCTACCACATCATACATGATGATGCATGCCAAGGGAGCGACTATAGCAACTCGTCCAACCATCCTAGCCAGACACAGACAGTATGCGGCTTGTTATTTTTAGTGGTTTTTCGTTCCTGGATATATAACACCCACAGGATGTCGCACGACGGATAACAGCTTCCGATGTCGCGCCGACAATGTGTGTTTTTCGACAGAGAGGAAAAGTTTGGTCTGTATTGGACGCCTGCCATTGTTTTCCGGCTCTCGATTCAAAAATGTAAACACACTTTTCTCTAGAACTGCCTTTATAAGTATAGTTCGAGGTAGAATATTTAGTCTCAGATATTAATAAAACAAGGTTTCAAGAAAAATGATTTTTGAAATGAGCTTAGTTTTCGAAATATTTGAAAATTTAGCTATGTGCGTAACCATTGGGCACGCTTTGACCTAGATAGCTGGTCAAGCCAGACTCTAGCTTCGCGTGTATGTGCGAAGAGCGGTTCGCCGCTGACCGTCGATCTTGATCCTGGTATCACGTGCTTCGGCCGGCATCTGTGTTGCTTGGGTTGTTTATACCAAGACCGCGTACTTTGTCATCTGTGAATGACGACCCACGCTTGGCCTGGTTTGGTGTAGCTAGGGCCTAAGGCGACGGTTTAAAGCTACCTACAGAGCTCTGGCTAGAGACCCACATACCTGGTGGTTTGGTGTAGCTAGGGCCTAAGTCGACGGTTTAAAGCTGCCTACAGAGCTCTGGCTAGAGACCCACATACCTGGTGGTTTGGTGTAGCTAGGGCCTAAGTCGACGGTTTAAAGCTGCCTACAGAGCTCTGCTAGAGACCCACATACCTGGTGGTTTGGTGTAGCTAGGGCCTAAGTCGACGGTTTAAAGCTGCCTACAGAGCTCTGGCTAGAGACCCACATACCTGGTGGTTTGTTGTAGCTAGGGCCTAAGTCGACGGTTTAAAGCTGCCTACAGAGCTCTGCTAGAGACCCACATACCTGGTGGTTTGTTGTAGCTAGGGCCTAAGTCGACGGTTTAAAGCTGCCTACAGAGCTCTGCTAGAGACCCACATACCTGGTGGTTTGTTGTAGCTAGGGCCTAAGTCGACGGTTTAAAGCTACCTACAGAGCTCTGCTAGAGACCCACATACCTGGTGGTTTGTTGTAGCTAGGGCCTAAGTCGACGGTTTAAAGCTACCTACAGAGCTCTGCTAGAGACCCACATACCTGGTGGTTTGGTGTAGCTAGGGCCTAAGTCGACGGTTTAAAGCTACCTACAGAGCTCTGCTAGAGACCCACATACCTGGTGGTTTGGTGTAGCTAGGGCCTAAGTCGACGGTTTAAAGCTACCTACAGAGCTCTGCTAGAGACCCACATACCTGGTGGTTTGGTGTAGCTAGGGCCTAAGTCGACGGTTTAAAGCTGCCTACAGAGCTCTGGCTAGAGACCCACATACCTGGTGGTTTGGTGTAGCTAGGGCCTAAGTCGACGGTTTAAAGCTGCCTACAGAGCTCTGCTAGAGACCCACATACCTGGTGGTTTGGTGTAGCTAGGGCCTAAGTCGACGGTTTAAAGCTGCCTACAGAGCTCTGCTAGAGACCCACATACCTGGTGGTTTGTTGTAGCTAGGGCCTAAGTCGACGGTTTAAAGCTGCCTACAGAGCTCTGCTAGAGACCCACATACCTGGCGGCGGCACCAGCAGGTCCAGGAAGATGGTCTCTATGACGTCATAGGCCAAACAGTTCCAGAAAAACATTGGATTCCCCCTGTAGACAGCTGCCCTGGCTGATTCTTTGTTTTAAGAACTGGATTTAGCTTCTCCTCGCGCAGCACTTATTCTAAGTGATAGAGTAGACGTGTACGGGCAGAGCAGATCCGGCTGCTTCACGGGTAATTACCTCAAATCACCGCCACACGGGGCCGGATAAAACACGGGCCACCCCCATTCTGCATCTGTCTCTCTCTCTCTCTCTCTCTCTCTCTCTCTCTCTCTCTCCTCCCTCTCTCCCCCCTCTCTCTCTCTCTCTCTCTCTCTCTTCCCTGTGCTGTTGGTGTACCACTGAGCCTTTTCGATGCTACCCGTTCCGTTTACTTTATAACAAGAATTGAAAAAGAAGTGTTTTTGTAAGGTGAAGCATTGAAATGAGATTGGGACCAAAGCCCGTCTATTTAGAACTGCTCACTGGAGTTGTGGTTGAGTAGTTTTATGTCGACCTGCGTGACTTTCTACACGGATTCCGGGGAACTCTTAACCAAAACATCCTTTCCTGGACTGAAACCAACAGCCGGGCTCTACGTGGGTCTATAGCGAGCAAAGATCGGTGTGGACCCATGTAAAGCTTAGCTGTCACAGTGTCAGTTCTAGCCGCGACCAACACACAGCACACATAGTGCAGCATCGAGAATGGCCACCCGACAGCCTGCAATCACTGCTGTGCTGGATTTTAACAGTTTGCTCTGTCAATAATTATGTGGTTTCGTTCACCTATCTTGTGGATTTTCTCGGAGTGTATGGTCGCCTTATGAAAACCTGCACGAAAACGTAATAGTGCGCATATATTGCACATTGGTTCATGGCCATATATGTAAAGGGTGTGTTCATCTGTGTAAAGGGCTGATATTGTAGATGTGGTATAACTTGCTTGTGCAACAATAGCAGTCGACGGTTTGTGTGGATTTATGAGTCTTCGTGCCTAAAGGTTGTTATTACTCGTAGTGCAATAACGTTGGTGCTGTGGCCGATTCTACGGAATTCTCAAATCCTTGGAAATAAGACAACTAAATGGACTTGACTGTCTAAGTAAGAGGAGCCTTCAGCAGATTTTTTGTTAGGAAACCACGCGAGTTCGAAGACACTAGCCAGCCAAGTCGTGTTCACGATGTCCTATGGCTCTCACAGGTATGGCGGAGGTGGCGGTTCTCTAGGCCCTTACAGCAGCGGCGGTTATAGCGGTGCGTCAACACCGTCCTCAACGTCATCACCGTACAGCGGTGCTGGAGGGAACGGCTACGGCAGCGCCTACTCGGCCGGTATGTACGGAGCACCGTCAGCCTTCTCCCGCAGCGGCTCTTTCAAAGCTCACTCGCCCAGCCCGTACAGCTCCTCAACGTCGGCAGGCTACGGCGCGCCGCCCGGCAGCTACATGCCGCCAGCATCGAGCGTGTACGGGTCCGGAGGCGTGCCTGGTCCGTACATGCCGTCCTCCAGCAGCGCCTACACGTCGTCGTCGCCCGGCCCCGCCCCGTACATCCCGGGCGTGAGCAAGTCGGCCACGTCGTCTTCCTCGGCCGCTCTCCCTGGGCCGTACGTTCCCGGCAGGGGCGGGTCTTCGGGTCCAGGTTTTGTGGGCGGCCTGGTCCCGTCCTCCGCTAGTTTGTCCATGCTGCCTCCGTCATCAGCGGCAGTCAGTGTGGGCGGCAGTAACGGCGCTAGCGTGTACAGCCCGCCGCCTGCGTCCTACACGACCAACCACCGGAGACACGGCTCCGAGAGGAAGAGACTCGCCTCGGCGCCCTCCTCGGCGTCGTCCAACCCAAGCCCATCGCCGTCTAGCGGCGGGGCCGGGCAGGCGTCGGGCGGGCAGCTGGGCGGGTCCCAGTCCACGCTGCCTGGCTCTGGCTTGACGTCCAGCTCTGGGCTGGGCAGCGCGTACAGCTCGCGGGCCGGCTCCACCAGCTCCCTGCCCGGCTCGGCCCAGGCGGCCTCCTTCGCTGCTGGCCTCAGCGCATCGCTCGGGGTTAGTCAGGATAAGTTTCTCTCTCTCTCTCTCTCTCTCTCTCTCTCTCTCTCTCTCTCTCTCTCTCTCTCTCTCTATTCTCTCTCCTCCTCCTTTCTCATCCCAATCCATCTTTTTTCCCCTACTCTCTCTCTCTCTACCTTCCTCCCTCACTCCCTCTCTTTCTCTGACCCTTTCTCTGTTTTTCTCCACCTTTTTGGACACGCCACCACACAATACATATGTAAATCTTTATGACAACCTAGAGAGTGCACCTAATAAAGAATCCTTATCGCATCTTTCAACGATCGAGAACATAAGTTGACTTTTAAGACCGCTAGAACTGTTATGTGTTTCTGTGTATTTATGGGGGAATCTCTTTGGCTGTACACAAGAGATACCAGTTACCAGAGACAGATAGCCTGGTGCTAAGAGCTTAAACACTTCTCGGCCACAGATAGCCTGGTGCTAAGAGCTTAAACACTTCTCGGCCTTCCGTGTTGCTCAAGTTGAACTGCCGCTTGCCGCCCTGCGCCTGCCTTCTCGTGACGGGCTTCACCTTGAGGCTTGCTCCACCCGCTGTGGCAGTGCCAGCTTCGCAGCTCTAGCGCCAGTTCTCTCTCTCTCTCTCTCTCTCTCTCTCCCTCTCTCTCTCTCTCCC
>RQTK01000253.1:28993-66819 GCA_003991915.1 Elysia chlorotica
AACAGGATCAGGTGAACACCAACAGGGTAAGCACAATAGTGGCCCAACAGGATCAGGTGAACACCAACAGGGTAAGCACAATAGGGGCCCAACAGGATCAGGTGAACACCAACAGGGTAAGCACAATAGTGGCCCAACAGGATCAGGTGAACACCAACAGGGTAAGCACAATAGTGGCCCAACAGGATCAGGTGAACACCAACAGGGTAAGCACAATAGTGGCCCAACAGGATCAGGTGAACACCAACAGGGTAAGCACAATAGTGGCCCAACAGGATCAGGTGAACACCAACAGGGTAAGCACAATAGTGGCCCAACAGGATCAGGTGAACACCAACAGGGTAAGCACAATAGTGGCCCAACAGGATCAGGTGAACACCAACAGGGTAAGCACAATAGTGGCCCAACAGGATCAGGTGAACACCAACAGGGCAAGCACAATAGTGGCCCAACAGGATCAGGTGAACACCAACAGGGCAAGCACAATAGTGGCCCAACAGGATCAGGTGAACACCAACAGGGCAAGCACAATAGTGGCCCAACAGGATCAGGTGAACACCAACAGGGCAAGCACAATAGTGGCCCAACAGGATCAGGTGAACACCAACAGGGTAAGCACAATAGTGGCCCAACAGGATCAGGTGAACACCAACAGGGTAAGCACAATAGTGGCCCAACAGGATCAGGTGAACACACCAGGAACACTAACAGGGTAAGCACAAAAGTGGTTTAGTAGGATCAGGTGAATGTACCAGGAACAGCAACAGGGTAAGCACAGCTTCAAGCCACAGTTGTGGATCATTAGTATCAGGGGAGTTTTATAGCAAGAGAGACAATTTGCACTGTAACTTGTCAACTTTTGTTATTATCGGTATTCACAATTTTTGTGAAGCAACAGAGTTCAGGAAATTGATGGCTGATTTATTGGTCCCATAGACAGTCTTTACTCTTATAAGTTGTAATTTCACATATTTATGTAAAATAATCATTTTTTGTATCTATTAGGTAATGAAGATGTCTATAAGGAAAAATCATTGTTTTTATCAATGTCATTAATAACGCAGTTTGACTTCTTTTGAAATATATAACTCTAGCAACCCCCTCAGCTAAGAATGATATGTATGCATAACAGAGTGAATGGTGTTGGCTAAGAATGATATGTATGCATAACAGAGTGAACGGTGTTGCTTTTTCCAGGACAAGCGAGCGCTGGAGCGCAAGGTGTCTGAGATGGAGGAGGAGCTGAAGGTCAGTGTCTGTTACTCCATGTTCTACGCTACTCCTCAACACCTCTACTGCTCATATATGCTGCACCTGCTCCCAATAACTGTCCTTTTCTACTGCACCTGCTCCCAATAAATGTCCTTTTCTACTGCACCTGCCCCCAATAAATGTCCTGGTCTACTGCACCTGCTCCCAATAAATGTCCTGGTCTACTGCACCTGCTCCCAATAAATGTCCTGGACTGGTCTACTGCACCTGCTCCCAATAAATGTCCTGGACTGGTCTACTGCACCTGCTCCCAATAAATGTCCTGGACTGGTCTACTGCACCTGCTCCCAATAAATGTCCTGGTCTACTGCACCTGCTCCCAATAAATGTCCTGGTCTACTGCACCTGCTCCCAATAAATGTCCTGGTCTACTGCACCTGCTCCCAATAAATGTTCTGGTCTACTGCACCTGCTCCTAATAAATGTGAAAATTAGAATGCACCAATTTGTTTTAAATTAACTGAAGAATAGTAATAGATTTGTACAAATTAATTAGAAACGGAAAAGAAGAAGAAAAAAGATGTATTCGGAATTCAAACCAATTGAAAATTAGATATGGTATTCTGCTAGATTATGGCCAACCTGTTGTTACTTCTGTAGCCTACTGATGCAAAAGGGTTGTATGTTAACTGCTCTCATAATTCTGTTTGGTTTATGTTGTCTATGCCTGTGTTTCCTGATTATTTGTTGAAATGTCATGAATCTTGTCTTTATGAAAGAAATACTTTTGAACGTTTCTATGAAGGTTCATTTAAAATCATATGTTAATTTTTGGCTTCTATCTTGCATTTGAAGAAAATGAAATGTGATTGAGTAGATACAGTTATGTTCCTACCAAATTATCTATAGTGAACTCTACAATATTTCAACTTGTGTCATAATGTTCCTGCAAACATCAAAATTTGAGTTTTTAAAAATTCTCACTTTGGTTGCCTTCACAAGCTGATGTTATCTTTTCCAAACATTTTCCCGTGTAGCACTCTGCTTTTACTAGGCCAACGCCCATCTCTTTTTGCTTCATGGATATGATTGCCACTCTTTATACATTTATATTAGGTCCACTGTGGGTGGGGGTTTTTTCAGTCAATGTTAGTTACTTGATCATGACTTCTCTCTATGAGACAAACTAGGAGAGATCCTCTATGACAGATCTTGATAGAGATAACATTTATTCTCATTCCCACACTAGATAACATATTTGTTTTGATTTGAGTGCAATTTTCAAAAATATGTATAGATGACTTTTAAGTGGTAGGGTTGGATAGTACATTGAAATTAGTTTTAGCTGGAAAACAGCACCTTGAGTGTTTATAGAATCATGAATTTGCCTTGGAGAGAAACATAAATTTAGCAGACTCATTAACAATATTTGTCATCAATTTCACTTCAGACTGTATGTGGGCCATACAGGTTCAGAGTGTCAGTTAAAGCTCAACTATTTTGATAAAATACAAAACTAAGAAGTGAATTCCTTTCTTGTATACCATAATACAATGCAGAGACCATAAATATTATGTTGTGATGACTACATCAAGTTGTATTGGAGTAGCATGCACACATCTGACATCTTGTCAGCTCTCTCTCTCTCTCTCTCTCTCTCTCTCTCTCTCTCTCTCTCTCTCTCTCTCTCTCTCTCTCTCTCTCTCTCTCTCTCTCTCTCTCTCTCTCTCTCTCTCTCTCTCTCTCTCTCTCTCTCTCTCTCTCTCTCTCTCTCTCTGGTCTGAACCTGTTGACCATGAAATGCTGTTGTTATTGTTGTGCCTGTCGTTGATTCCCACCGCTCCACTACTCCATGGAACCAATTTTCCATGTCCCTCACGCTGTTTGCTCTGCTCCACATGTTGCAGTTGACAGAGAGATTGAAGGCAGAAAACAAAAAACTTAAGGAAGAGAACCGAGCTCTCACTCGCGTAGTAGCCAGACTCTCAAAATAGGTAAAGGAGGAGAAGACTTTGCCTTGGTGTTACCTCCTTCCCTCCCTCGCTCCCTCCCAGCTGCCTTAATACTCACCAAATGATCTGCATACTAGAATAAATGCTCCTACTCAATATTGTGAAATGATTTCTCGGGTTTCCTTGTCTGTACTTACCATAGTATTGTATTGAGTGCAGTTGCGTAATGTGTGGCTTTCATGTCTGTTTCTACGAGTAGGGACAGTTGAGCTGTTCAGTATTAAAGATGTACATGTAGTAGTAGTGAGGTTTTCTTGTCTGCCATGCTCACCCGCTTCCCTCTAAGCAACAGCATCATGCGGGTGTCACAGTAGTGGATGTGCGCTGGCCAAATGGCGCAAAGCTGTGTTTGATAAACTCCATGACAAGTCACAGGATCATTTAGTTCCTTTTTAATTTTGGCATATTGCTTATCTTTCAAAATTAAGCGAGGTTAATGTAGTCACTAGTGCTTTTGAAGAAAAAGATTTGAAGCCATTGATGAGTCCTTAAGGAGTTTCATATTGAATGGTTTTACACTTTGTATTAATTGTTATGTAGTTGTTGTTTTTTTCATGGATATGCATTAGCTGATACTTGATATAAAGAGCTGAGATGTTTAAAAGAACTTTTTCTTTCATTTTAAAAGGCTGTACAAAATGTTATTATGAATTGGTTTAGGTGACATTGCTTTTCCTCCGTTTTTGTTTTCTGTGTGTGTGTGTGTGTGCTTGGAAAATATTTTTATATCACATATTCTCTTTTCTTAATCCTACCTAGATGTCATTGTCAATCATTGTGGTGAAAACTTTGCTAAGTCCTAAGGTTCTTTCCTCTTTGCGTACGGAACTGTCCTATGAGAAAAATATTAAGTCAAGGCTTGTTTGTAGGGGTCATTATGAGAGCTGCTATCAAAGAGAGGGTGTCTATGTAAGTCACTTCATTTTTCCCTCTTGGGGCTTGTGCTTTTTTAAAGCCTGAAATATTCATACTCTTGAGGGTTTTCTTTTCCTTTTTCTCCCTTTGTTTGCAACTCTTGCAATGGCATTGTTTGGAAACCTCGTGCATGCAAGAACTACTGACACCACTGAGAATTAAAACAGAACAAAATTTATAGCTCATCCCAATTTGTGTAAGAAAGGAGGTGAAAATATGTATTAGCAATCTAACCATAAATCATCTTGCTTTCAATTTTAAAGCTTTTAGACCTATGAAATTTAAAACAGGGGAAAAAATGGGAACTTGGGTGACATCCCTAGGTTTCCTGAAGAGGAACTTGGGCATTAGCTAAGATTTGAACCCAGGACCACCTGCTTGCTAATTGAGAGCATCAATCTACTGAGCTATCACTGCTCCCTTTTTAAATTGTAGGAATACACACACACACACACACACTTTCTTAGGATCAATTTGTTTGCAAAACTAATTCAAAAGAAAACGATTTCTTAATCTGCTTTGTCTGACTATAATAAAAAAAGTTTTGATTTTACAAAATCATGATCATGTTCATGGCCCAAAGTTCAATTGTTCTCACTCAACATATTCTTCAGAATAGGGCAAAGAAAACTTGGAGACCTATTCTATTTCTAGTGTTTTAAAAGATAGACTTTTCTCTCAGCATTGATCCATTGAAACACCAAAGGCTTGTAATGTTTTTGTTGTTTTTGTTTACTTTGCTCACAGTAGTTTAGCAGCTGAGCATGTAGTTTGCTGTTGACCAGACCTCCGCAAGGGGTCACTAGGGGGTCATGCTTGTCAATTGACATTCACCCACTGGCTTTAAACATAAGTGATAACTCTCAAAACATGCATTTACTGTATAAACTTCAAACATAATGAGCATTCAAATTACAATTTTGTTTTTATTATTATTTTGTGACCTTTAGAGTGGTACAAGTTTTATAATGAATAAGTAGGAACATACAAGTACGATTATAGACCAAAGATTGGGTTAGTTGTACATGATTTATTGCTGGGCATGCACTGTGTATTTACATTAATTATTTAATAAAGAACATCTGCGTCTTAAACAGAACATGCATAGCTTTTAGTTGATATGTTTCTAGGCAGGATTTGAGTAACAACATTGCATGTTAGAAGGTGGTGAATGTTATTTTATTGCCCCAAGTCCGGATTATTCCAGCTGGGGGAGAAGAGAGCTGCGATTCAGGACGTTGGGGGCAACCTAAGTGATCTGCTACTCTATAGAAACTGAGTTTTCCTCTGCCAAGCATCCTTATCTTTATATTTCTTTGGGCAGTGTATTTGAAATCTTGATCTTGTTTTATCACAGTTAAGCTTTATGCTTAAAACTGATCAAGGAAATTTATTTTTTTTTTGGTTGGGGGGGGGGGGGGGTATTTTTTTTTAACTTCAGTTAGTGTTAGGCTGTTGAAGCTAATCAAAAGCTTCCCTCATGATCACATTAGGGGAAGGGATGTGTGAATCTCTTTATGGCATTTTGTATTTGGTTAGATTTTGGTGTTGTAAATGCAATGATAGAGACAAATCTAAAAAAATAGAAGGCCTTTCCTTCCCATAGTTCTAATAAGGTCTCTTAAGGTACAGCATGTGAGAAGCAGGATCTTTTACATTATCTTTCAAAAAAGCGTTCTGTGGTTGTTGTTGTTTTTTGTTGGGTTTTTTTAAAGCTAATGGTTTTTCTTCATTTTTTTTCACAGAAAATGGAGATGTTGAAAGCTGACAATCAGAGGTTGAAAGATGAAAATGGAGCATTGATACGTGTCATTAGCAAGTTATCCAAATAGTAGAGGGCGACTTTCGGACTTGTGCTGATATTCTCACAGAAAGAGAGACTCGGAGAGTGAGAAAATGATTCCTCAACCAACATTCATCGGTTTAGCAGCTGCCTTCTCCTTATTCAATACTTGTCCTACGTTTTGTACCATCAAGTACTCTGGTCTATAGTGATCCTTCTAGGTAGCACCCTTCCCCTCTCTCATTATGTAGTAGGTATGACTTGCACAATTATCTTTTTGTTTTACAAATATCACAAGGCTCTTTGACTTGTTCACTGACAATCATTTGCCAGTTTTGTCGTTCTAATGTTACCAGATTTATCAATGTTTATTATTGTCATCAATACTTTATCCAATTTCTAGTTATCACAAAGGATGTACATTGTAATCACTATGCCCCCCTTTCCTCTCTTCAACACCAAACAGACTGTGGTGTTAGTTGTGATATAGTGTTTGGCATGTGTGTGTGTGTTTGCAAGTGTCTGCCTATAAGTGAAACATGACGAAAGTCTATTAGAGAATACAGAGTAATTATCGGTGTACAGCGACAATAGCTTGATTGTCCACCTGGAACATTTTATTATGTCATGGTATAAATATATTTAGTGTTCAGAACAGACGGGATTTTTTAATTGCCTTCTAGTTCTACACAAGTTTAATTTGTGGGTTTTCGCATCTTTGATAGGTTTCATTTTTTTCTCATACAGTGCATACCTTGTAATTCGACACTACAGTGACCAGAACTTTCATGTCGAATTAAGGGAAAGTCAAATTGGAAGACATAATATTGTATAATATTTTAAGAGAGTGCCAAAGGTGAAGTGGCTTGGCTGTGGGTCTAGATAGGAATCTACTCAGTGGTGTTCTTTGGACATCAAACATTGGATTTTCTAGCCTGCACAAAGTTCTACAGTCACAACCCCTGCTGTTTTGTATGAAAAATTAGTATTAATGTCATATTGGGTTGAAAACATGTCAAATTAAAGGAGATGAAGCAGTAAATCGTCAATTTAAGCTAAATTAAGCTAAGATTTATAAGAAGCAATTAAAATAGATTTATTCAGATCTTTTAAAGTATGTCCAATTAAGGAAAATTTCAAATTATCAGATGTCGAATTAAGTGGAGTGCACTGTAAATGAGCTCATAGACTGGAAAAACGTTGGATTTAAGTTAAGCCTGAGAGAAAGGAATGAATTTGTTTTTGTTCCATTTGAAAGCCATCATTGCTTCTTCAATCTCAATTTGAAATTTATCATGAGGTTCAAAATTATGGTTATCGTTGTAAAAGTTTATCTTCAATACAATAGTTGCTTTGGGGGTGGGGGGATACTCATTCACAGAACTTCTGTCCTGAGCTGTTTTCAGCAATATGCTCATCGACTATTTGATGCTTTTTACCTTGGAGTAAAACAATTGAAAGATAATTTCACATCAGCAAATTATCTTCCCTTTAAACTGAGTGTTAGTGGAACGAAAACAGATTGAGACAAATTAGGGAGGATAAGATTTTCAAAATAGTCCCTTTTTGTGTGTTATTAATTTGGTTTCAGTGACCAACTTTTAGTCACATCTCGACTGAAAATTGTATTCTTCGTGTATTGGATACACTTGATTTTGAGAACTCGTTTGTGAAATGATATGCACAATACTACACCATTCATATTTCTTGTAATATAATAATAAAGACATGCTAACTCCGTTTCCTCATTATGCCTGCCTTCCTACCCCCTGCCCAATCAGTTCATCAAGGTCTTTTTTCAAGTGATAATTCATCATAACTATGATCAAATATCAGCAATAGTTTGACACTGACCATTATTGTATACTCCTCCTTCTCCTTCCTTACATAAACTAAATGGGTGAATGGAACAAAACATTTTTTTTTTGTTAGCACTGCAGTAAGCTGCTATCTCGTCAGATTCTAACTAGATTCCTGTTTTTGTTTTTTTAGACTTGTACTTGATGGGCAAGCCTAGCTGTGTGTGTGATGGTCAAGCCTAGCTGTGTGTGTGATGGTCAAGCCTAGCTGTGTGTGTGATGGTCAAGCCTAGCTGTGTGTGTGATGGTCAAGCCTAACTGTGTGTGTGATGGTCAAGCCTAGCTGTGTGTGTGATGGTCAAGCCTAGCTGTGTGTGTGATGGTCAAGCCTAACTGTGTGTGTGATGGTCAAGCCTAGCTGTGTGTGTGATGGTCAAGCATAAATGTCTTCTGTGTGGTGTGTGTCTGATGGTCAAGCCTAGCTGTGTGTGTGATGGTCAAGCCTAGCTGTGTGTGTCTGATGGTCAAGCCTAGCTGTGTGTGTGATGGTCAGGCCTAGCTGTGTGTCTGATGGTCAAGCCTAGCTGTGTGTGTCTGATGGTCAAGCCTAGCTGTGTGTGTGTGATGGTCAAGCCTAGCTGTGTGTCTGATTGGCAGACCTAGCTGTGTGTGTCTGATGGTCAAGCCTAGCTGTGTGTGTGTGATGGTCAAGCCTAGCTGTGTGTCTGATTGGCAGACCTAGCTGTGTGTCTGATTGGCAGACCTAGCTGTGTGTGTGTGTGTGATGGTCAAGCCTAGCTGTGTGTGTGATGGTCAAGCCTAGCTGTGTGTGTGATTGGCAGACCTAGCTGTGTGTGTCTGATGGTCAGGTCTAGCAGTGTGCTCTGAGTGATGATATTATTAGGGTTGAAGGTGGAGCACCCACTCAAACGTCATTATTTTTGGCTGTGTTATATCTCATTCATGCATTTTCTTTTATTTTGTGTGTGCTCTGTGGCAGTTGGTCTCAAACCTGGGTCATTGTAACAACAAATCCATTTTGTTTTTTGTGCTAAATGGTGTGACACACATGTTCTCTGTAATTTACACTCAATGAAACAAAATGTGATATAGTTGATTGTTTGTGAGCAAAATATGCAATTTGTATATATATTCTCCTGACTCATTCTTTGCATGTAATATTTATATGTCCCACCGGGTCTGACTACCGTAGGACTGTGGCACTTAATTTATTTTACAAAGACTGGATGCAGGGAACCGACAGTGTCAGTTTGTCTCCTGGTTACTTGTGTTATTGGATGGTTTCAGCCCTGGAGAAGTGCCACACTGATGAAAGCCTTGGACATTTGTGAACAGTGAAATCATCTCTTGAATTACAAGGCGTCTAAAAAGTTATAGAATCTCTTGATTGTATGAAAGAGAGAGCCCATAGATGCAATTAAATTTTTCTGTAGAAAACGCCAATGAAAAAAAAATTGTTCACAAATGTGCAACATTAAACATTTTTTTTATTGAATTGATGGCTTACTTGCAGTTATGAAAGCAGTAAACCATTAGCATTTTCCAATGCCCCTAATGATTATTAGTTTTAACAAAATTCACCTCCTTCTTAGTATCAACACATTATTTTTACCAACTCTGCTTCCCTTGCTTCTTTAAAATAGTGTTGTTCTAAAGGATTGTGTTGTATATGTGCCTCTTGTAATATTTCCTCCACTCCAAATGAGAGTTAGAAACAGAATCTTGTCTATTACCAGCAGTGTAGAAGCCTATGTGGTGCTATATCTTCTCTGAAAATCAGTTTTAATCTTAGGCAGCTCCTTAATCTTGCCTCAAACATATCTGCCTTAAACCTTGTTCCAAACACCACCACCCTCCCCTCCCCCTTTTTTTCATTTTCCAGTTGGAATTGAGTTATTTTCAGCTCATTCTTTTGCCTTAGCAAGTGTAAATGGTAAAATTCAAAGCCCATTATAATTTCTAGAAGGCAAATGACAGTGTTAAACTTGTGATCAGTACTCTCTAGTCTTTCCTAGTACTTTGAAGAAAGTGAAGTTTGGCGTGTGCTTTGTGACTGTGTTGTGTGTGCTTGAACCATGTCCATATGAGTGGATCAGCCAGGAGCCCAGGACTGACTGCCATGGTGCCTAAACCAAGTCATGGCGCAGGTCCTGGGCTGGCTTCACTCACAAGTTTCCTCTGTGTGCTAAAAGCCTGGAACAATGCTTATGTTTTGTGTATAGATACTGTAAATATGCATGTATATAATATAATTGACAAAGAGATGAAATGTAAATACTTTGTGCATAGAGTGGAGAACTGAAGACCAGTAAATAAGCTATGAAATTCTGTTTGTTGCAATACACACAAGTCTTGGTCAGCCAGGTGGGGAGATTTGTGTGCAAACCTAGGACTATATCAATATAAATACATAAATACCTATGATCAAATATATTTATTGTGTAAGCAAATTTAAATAGAAATAATAATAAAAACAAGCCTGGTCCCTTTGTACAGTGCTGAAATGTATGCAATAAACTCAAGCCATGTGGGATTGTATGCCATGTCACACACACTGTATCATTACTTGTGTTGATGTGATGGAGAGCTTTTTTCTTTCTTTCCGCCCATGTTCTGTTATCACGGCCAGCCTGAGATTACCCTGTACAGGTTGATATGAAATGTACGCGTGCAGTTGTCAAGATCAATCTCTTGTGTGTTTTTGTACGGCTTCTCAATAGGGAGCATGGAGAAAAAGGACTGTGACATACCAATGTATATATGTGTTGCAGCCCACTATAGTGAGTGAGGAGAACAATTATATTATCTAAGACTTTATCCAATCGACAATTCACAGACAGATCGTGATACAAGACGGTTTATTCAGGTGTTAATTTGGATATCTTAATTGAGCTGTTTGTAGACATTGAACTGCAAGGTTCTAGTCGTGGGCACGTGTTGGAGTGAAGTGCCACACAACTTTGCTCTGTTTGAGGCTGAGTGGTGCAAACTGGAGTGGCCTGGCACCTGGCGTGCGCTGAGTGCAGGCCTCCCTGGGTGACATGTTGGACCCAGGGCCAGTTAGCACTGCTAGGACTCACTCGACCAGAGTTTGGCTCTAGCAACTAGACCAATGATAAATACAATTATTTTTAAAGCTTATCAGCGTTGTTAGCCATAGTAATTTTTCAAATTATAATCAGTTAACAGAGATACTGATAAAGAGCTATCAAATTTTCTGATGCTTAGGAAACAGGGAAAAGTATAAGGCCCCTATGTTTTTCTGGTTCCCGAATATATTCTTAAAGTTGAGCAGTGTGTGACTGTGACCAGCCAGCTCTAGTCGGCTGTGTGTGGCGGGTGACCCGGGTTTACCCTCAGCCAGAGCTGGTGTGAGATGCCCTGACCCGGGTTTACCCTCAGCCAGAGCTGGTGTGAGATGCCCTGACCCGGGTTTACCCTCAGCCAGAGCTGGTGTGAGTTGCCCTGGCCGCTGGCACTACGCCATGACCCGGGTTTACCCTCAGCCAGAGCTGGTGTGAGATGCCCTGACCCGGGTTTACCCTCAGCCAGAGCTGGTGTGAGATGCCCTGACCCGGGTTTACCCTCAGCCAGAGCTGGTGTGAGATGCCCTGACCCGGGTTTACCCTCAGCCAGAGCTGGTGTGAGATGCCCTGGCCGCTGGCACTACGCCCTCCATGGGTGACATGTTGGACCCATGGTTTGCTGGCTGGTTCTGCACGTTCCATCATCTCAGCAAAATTATTCTTTACCGATTCCGAAGTAGTGAGAATGGAAGATACGTGTCCGGCTACAGTCAGGAGAAATCTCAGCCAATTACATGAAATTCAAACTGGAAAGGTTTGATATGATTTAGTAAGTGCCCAAAATTCACCAGCAAATCACTGATCTCATGGTAAAGGCTGAACATTATCAAGCTGTCAAGGTAGAAAGTTGGACATCAGAGCTGTAAGGGAGATTTAGTTGTGTGGGTGAAAGGGAAAGCCTCAAGACATTTATATATATATACTTCTCCCTAAGATATTGAAACATTATTTCCTTTAATATTGATAATGAATTGTATGCTCAGGTTCGGCGCAAGCTCTAGACAGATTAATCTCAAATCATTTCTCTATAATTGAGTTGGTCTGTAGTTGGATGGTGTACTGAGTGAGTGACTTTCAATTGCTTGAAGAGTGCCTGCTGCGTGTGTTGCCAATCTTCAACTGTCTCATGCTTTTGTTGCCCTCTGCCATTGAATTGCCACGGGCTTTAGTCAACCTTGTTTTCTTATTGAAGTACACAACATCAGAGTTTAGCCATGCTTGTGTTGTGTCGGATCAGAGATAATACTGGCTGACTTTGGCCTGCTCGAGTTTGATGGTAGTTGCGGCCCCACTGGGTGACATGTTGGACCTAGGGATAGCTGAGATTCATGTTCACGATTGCTTCACAGTTTAACTGATAAACCAGGATTTTAAGATCACTTCATATCTTAATGTAACTATTTTTAGAGCTTTGACTGGAGCCTCTTTTTTTATGATTGCTTGAACATACAAGAGCTTAATTTTGATAATTGCTACGACTCTGACTGATGATGATTATAAACGTATGGGTGTGTAGAGCAATATATGACCTGCTCTTTCTTTCCGAGTTTTTGCACAAAAGTAAATGGCATCTATTATAGTGTAAGCATTTACAAAAGTATTACAGCCACCTTAAGATCATAGCTTTTTGGTGTCCTTTTGGTGCTATATGTTCTCATTACATTATGCCACAAATAAACCTGTGATTATGTATCTCTAGTAGTGTGAGTGTGGAGATAGTCACAATACAGTTTGGTGTTTGTGGTCTGTTCGTTTTTTTACTTAACTTTCCTCTGTTCAGTTTGTCTGGCTTGCCATAGATATGGCATGGTTTTCCTCTAGTCGTAGATCATGTTTGTATGAAATGAGGTTTTTCATGAACATTTGCTTCTAGAATAAGGGTGTGATGTTTATAGCTAATCAACAGTAGTCGAGAGGCTCATCATTCTGTTGTCTTAGTATTGAGGAGATTGCAGAGTTTGTAGATTACTTCAAGCTTGGCTTGGCCTGTTGTCTTCTCTTCCTCTTTTCTTTTAGGTATTGCTATAAAAGAGCACCAACTGTAACTTTCCCTTTTGCCCCATCTTGATAGCTTTGAAGGTTAGGGGGCTCTCACGCTTGGATTAGTTTACGGTGCAAAAGGTTCAGGTTTAAGCCCCACTCATGTGTCATCTACTTTTCTCAGGTTGGTCAGTAGACTCGGTGCCGTATTATGGTAAGGGCCAGGTCTCAGGAATCCCGCAGTAGAGTCTAGCTGGCGTAGCTGCCTGATGGCAGGCATTGTTGGGAACATAACTTTATCTTGGCCTTTAAAAGGTGATCCTTGTTTAGTTGAATTTGTTTTTGTTTTTTTTAAGATAATTATATATAATTAATCAATTAATCATGGCAATGAAAGTTGGGTTGAATAAGATGGCATTAGGCTTAGTTAAGAGTCATAGGCATGTTGACTACTTTTGTTTTCTATCAAAATGCATATCACTAAACAAGAAAAAAAAATTCAATTTTATGAAGCATTGAAAACATGATACATGATATTAAGGAATTATTGTTACCTTTTTAGTTTCATCAACATTTCCTGATGAGTGGTACAGCCATTGCAGAGTAGCTGCTTGGGTGCCACCTTCTTACCAAGTTTAGTCTTGGGCTGTAATTGAGAAGAAGCCTGGCCCCAGTGGTGATCATAATGCAATGATTTTTTTGTCTTGCACCGCAAAGTTGTATAACAAAACAGAAATAGGTATGAGGAAATGGAAGATTTGTATGTTAATGTAAGCTGTGGCTCTCACGACACTGTTAATCATGGGATATTAGTATCCAATTATCTTGTACAGATCTGGGCATATGACGCATCTCATGTGGGGGAAATGTCACACCAGGTAGCTTTGCAGTAAGTTGACCAAAGCGCTTGGCAGTGGATCAATGCTGTCTAGTTTATGCTCACAGACACTAAGAGAATAGCCTAGGGATCTTATCAAAATAATACTTCAATGTCGCTGGTTTTTCTTGTTTTTTTTTGCCGTTTCTTTTCTTTTGCTTTTTTGCCTACATTATGTCAGTTTTTGTTATAGTTTCATTTGCTCATTCTAGTAAATTTCATGTATTTATTGCCTTAACCCAATTACATTGAACATTTTACTTCAAAATGCGATTTTTATGATCACTGTGTTGCATATGATGTGCAGTGTTATACAGGAGGTATTGTGAGCAGCCTGTGTAGAAAGCTCCCAGTGTGACTGTGTGACCAGTAATACAGGAGGTATTGTGAGCAGCCTGTGTAGAAAGCTCCCAGTGTGACCAGTAATACAGGAGGTATTGTGAGCAGCCTGTGTAGAAAGCTCCCAGTGTGACTGTGTGACCAGTAATACAGGAGGTATTGTGAGCAGCCTGTGTAGAAAGCTCCCAGTGTGACTGTGTGACCAGTAATACAGGAGGTATTGTGAGCAGCCTGTGTAGAAAGCTCCCAGTGTGACTGTGTGACCAGTAATACAGGAGGTATTGTGAGCAGCCTGTGTAGAAAGCTCCCAGTGTGACTGTGTGACCAGTAATACAGGAGGTATTGTGAGCAGCCTGTGTAGAAAGCTCCCAGTGTGACTGTGTGACCAGTAATACAGGAGGTATTGTGAGCAGCCTGTGTAGAAAGCTCCCAGTGTGACCGGATAACATCAACCATCACGTTTGAGACCAACCAGCCACGCCTGGCTACTTGTAACTTACCTCCCTTTATGCCGATATCACTTGTATTATGCAATATGTGATGATCTGTTGTAATATTTATGCTTTCCCCCCTCTATTCAATATGCCCTAATATTGTTTTAAAACAAGTTTTGTTGTGATGTGAGAGAGAAATGTTATATTGAATAGGGATGACTCCCCCTCATACTGGAATCATGTAGAGAACAAACATAAACTATGCCATGTTTACGAAATGTCAAATTGTATGCTTGCATGTGGAACAAAGGGCTTAGACCTCCAGGCACTGAGGACTCAAGTCTTCACTTAGGATTATTTTTTTATCATTAAAAGTCGAGTCTTTGTATGCTCGCATGTGGAACAAAGGGCTTAGACCTCCAGGCAGTGAGGACTCAAGTCTTCAGTTAGGATTATTTTTTATCATTAAAAGTCGAGTCTTGATCCAAAAGCAATCTTGCTGAGCAACTTCATTGATGTAGGAAAACTTTTCGACTTAACTTTTCACACGTGCAAGTTGTTTCAGCAATATTTGTGTAGTTTCGACATGTGATTTTAATATAAGTGAAGCCAATGAAGTGGTTTCTGTACTATTGGTAGTACATATTTCACATTTCCTTTGCGCGAAAAAAGTTAAAGGGAATGTTCATGATGAATTGTGTTTATATTGCTATATTTTATTCTAAATATGATAATTATTACAATTATTGAATGAATCAAGATTCACCATAGCTTGTACTGCTACTGTTATATCTAAATACATTACAAATAAATTTAATAATGAAGCTCCGCATTAACTGTGTTCATTAAGTTTTATCAGACTGGGTTTTCTATGATCAGAAAAACATTACCTTTCAAATGGGTAAAATGTCCTGAAGTGAAGGGACACATGCAATGTCTCCATTACCTAATAAGACTAACAATTTGGTAAAGTTTTGCATTGTAGCAACTTCACATGTAAAACCATGTGCCTTGATTTGTTATGTTACTAATTTTGTCTTCTCTAAGAAAATATATAAAACTTACATAGCCTCAGTACAACTACAAGACAAATTAATAAGAGTTCTCAGTCACAAACTAAATAATAGAGCTGCATAAAAACTGATTTACAATTCAGTTGTTCACACTGCAGCATGGATTTTAAAACATAAAATCAATGAAAAAAGATGTTAAAATCCAGATTCCCTGCAGTGCACAGTCAAGGCACGTGCCGTAAAACAAACTCACTCACTCACTCACTCACCTCACGCGTGATGCTCAGGCAGGCACTGGAGGCAAACTAGATCCCCTTGGGGACATGTTCTTAAACAGTCTTATTTGAATTATCTGAAATGTGTTATGAATGTTAGAAAAATAATTAACAACACACATTCAAAAGCTTTATTTTAAATTCGTACTCCCAAGTTTATTTCTGGTTGAAAGACAATCATACTCCATAAGAAAGGTTTTTTATGAAAATGTTAAGGAATGCCACCCAAACTTGGTGAAATTCTCGGAACTTCGGGAGGAACAAAAAAAGTTCAAGATCAAAGGAAATAAGATGTATTTCATTTACTATTACTCGCTAACAGACATTTGCTAGTAAACAAAACGTAGAACTAATTTTCTTTCTAACCGGGTTCCATTTAGACCTACATGTATATTGTTCATCTTGTATCTGTATCTGCTCAAATTTCATCAATCAAAATGTCAATAAGATTTTAACTGTGCAGTGTGCATCCATTTCATGGTCGGCGCAAACCACGCTAACATCACACCGAAACATTATTAACAGAAATCCAGATATAGGTCTAGATTAAATGAATTTAGAATTAAATTATTTTAGACACAGAATGATGATGGACGTTAAACCAACTCAACAACAGTGTAGCTATCACATTAAGATACATGGCGGTTAGATCTAGCTTTAGCTAGATTCAGACCTTTTTTTTAAAATAAAATTTACCAGGGCATGTTAATTCGCTAACCTAATTATCAATAAGCTTAGAACTGTTTGGCCAAGGTTCTGTCATTAAATTGGTCATTAGATCTGAGCATTGTTCTCTGCTTTTCTCTTCCCTCTTTACAAATTTGAGTTAATTTCTTTTTTTACTCGGGGTTTTAGTTGCACAATTAACCGTAGTTGTATGATTATCAGAAACACCCTTGTTTTGCTTTTAAAAGTGGCGGCTTTGTTCAGAAGGACGCATTTTTGGAATAAAAGCGTATAATTTTCACTTTAAAAAATACCCCAAAGCATGCAAGGTGTGACCTTGGAAATCAACCTTTGACTCTTGAGTTCCGACATAAACTCTCATAGGCCAGTTGGGAAAAAAAAAGATCTTAACGAGTATGGAAGTGGGCTTTGTGCAAGCAACGAGGGCTGAGTGACACATAGTACATGTACATGTAATGGGGATATATTTTTTTATTTTTTTTTTTAGAAAAAAAATGAATTTGCCAACTTTCCAGAATTCTGCGAAAAGTTTTGCAGACATCCGACTCAGAGTTGGAATAGAAAAATTTCCAGAGGATCCGGAACCAAATTATATTCCAGAATTCCAGAAATTTCCGGAAGAGTGACATCCCTGAAATGCCTCAAGAATCGGCACTGAATTATGGAAGAAGTATTAGCTTCATTGAAGTCAATTTTCTTTTTTGAAAAAATATTGGCAAGTTCAGAGTTGTATACAATAAATCAGTACTATATTTATCTTGATTATCTTGAATGACATGAAAAAACATGCATGTACATGTATTAGGCTAAGAACACATATCAACCAAATAAGTAGATAGAGGAGCAAAACACACCAGTCTTAACAATGACACTCCTAGTTCTAGTTTAGCAGATTGTTAGATTTTGTCTTTTTCAATCTACATGTATCAGAAATTGCTTTTGAGTTTGAAACCATATTTTCATTATTCCCTTTCCAATAATTCACGTGGCATTCCCAATAAATATATTTGAGCAAAGAAATTCAAGGCACAAATTATTTTAGTATGTGATATGTCATAGCAATTCATTTTTCAATGTGTACATCTAGGGATATTCAAGTCTCCCAGGGTCTCCCAGTGTAGTACATGCCCAAAAAACAAAATTTAGAAGGAAAAAAAAACACCCCTTTACAAAAAAAAATTGCTTTCTTTTAATAATAATAATAATAATATTTATTTATTGAGCGCTTTCCCTTCACAAAGCTCAAAGCGCTTAACAACATTTTAAGCAAAATCACAAAAGTGTTCAATAGAAACATTTACATACACAATCCCTAAAATGACTTTTTTTTTAATTGCATAGAAATATAATAAAAGGCTCTCAAGGTTATACACAAATAATTGTTATAAATAAATGTTATTAAAACTTAAGAAACAAGGATATTTTAAACACATTGATCTTATTAAACATTAATATAGATCTATCACAGAGTCAGAAATGGTTGAAATATTGAGAGAGTAGCAAAAGAGGAAGAACAGTCTTTTGACAGTGACTACTCGACATTTCTTTCAATATTCATTGACAAAAAGTACAAATTTCATAAAATGCATTTGAATGTCTCAGGCTGCAAACCGTTTAGGAACAATTGTATTCTCTACAAGTCAATCCTTTTTGTGAAAAGTGGACAGTGTAAGTCCAGAATTTCAGTTACTAAGTAAACAAATACATTATTTGTGGTTTTGGGTTGCATCTTTACAATTTCTGTTACATTTATTTTCACAAAATGAGGGCTAAACTATACCACTGGAATACTTGAGATAAGTATTCATTTAGTTTGAAACATAGTACATGTATGAATAACTATATATGTGAAATGTAATTATACATCATTTCTTGTCAAAACATTTTTCTAAACTATAGAAAAGAGTATAATATCTTTAGAGCTAAATGAGCTGAACCTTTGTTAGGTATTAGTTTTACACCCACAAAGCTGTCTTGGAAAAAACTTGATACATGTATACAGTGGAAACCTCACAAAACGAAGTCTGATAATTCTTATTTCTCATAAACCGAATTTCGCAAGAGAATAGGTTATTTTTCTCTCTTTGGCTCTATTAAACTCAGACTCATAATTCAAAGTTTTTCACTCAGGTGTGATTCAAAGCTCACACGACCAATAGGCATTACAAAAGTACTACATGTCAAGCAGATTCAATGCTCATTGCTGCCCAAGACATGCCTTTTGATGAAATGGGGTTAAGAGAAGGTTGCAATAAAAAGGAAAATAATAGGAAACTTATCATAAACGCGGTTTCTAAAAAATGGTGCGGTTCTGTCTACTAGATAGAACACTTTTGTGGTTCAGGTAATGTCCCCTTCTGTAATTCGAATTCTCTTCATTCGAAGTATAATCAATTCACAAGGAATTCGAATTATGAGGTTTCCACTGCAGCAGTTTTAATGATTTTAAATTTAATATTAATGGGAAAGGATTTGTAACAATTCAATAAATGATCTATTAGTATTATTGTTTGGGGGCATTTTTTAAATACCACTACCAGTAAGTTTTTAAAATATTATTGCTAAAGAATTCAGCATAAATCTAAAGTAAAAATGAATATATATATATATATATAAAGTATACAGTGCACTCCACTTAATTCGACATCTGATAATTCTAAATTTCCCTTAATTGGACATAGTTTAAAAGTCCCGAATAATCTCTTTTAATTGCTTCTTGTATATCTTAGCTTAATTTGACCATTTATTGCTTTATTTCTTTTAATTCGACACATTTCCAACCCAATATGACATTAATACTAAATTTTTTTTACAAAATAGACTGTACATAACCTTGCAAAATGTAATAAACTTTGTGCCAATGTATGGTGTCCAAAGAACACCACTGAGTAGATTCCTATCTAGACCCACAACCAAGCCACTCCAGCTTTTGGCACTCTCTTAAAATATCATATCTCCTAATTCAACTTTCCCTTAATTCGACATGAAAGTTCTGGTCCCTGTAATCTCAAATTGTCAGGTATGCACTGCAGGTAATTTGCTTTCCTCAACTTAGAGAATTACTTTACCATGGACCTCCTATTTATATGAAAATGAACACAATGTTTGTGATTTGAAAAACAGAGCCAAGTCAGCAGCACTGACGCTTATTGATGTACAACTACAATAACAGAAAACGTTAATGAAGACTTCGGAAAAAAGTAGTTATCATGAGACAAATGGTATAACTGACAGTTTGGTTACATATAAGAGATGTGCATGAGTAACATGGTATTACCAATCTGGGCTAAGCACTCACAAATTCAAAAGGGAGATATAATTTTTTTTCTTCTTAAGCTAGAAAGTTTAACAAAATATAGGTAAATTGGTGTTTTTTCTTTTAAATCAAATTGTTATGTTTTTTAATCAATATGCAGTGTACCTATGTGTAATTTTTGCCAAATTCTTCAAAACGTTAGACAAGACTCTACTTAATTCATTCTGATTTAGTTTTGAAGCCAATATTTGACGCCTCCAAATCAATGTCACATTGGACTTTATTCATACCATCATAAAGGAGTGACTTGTAGCAGATTTTTTTTTATTACAATCATGAAACATGATCAGTGTCTACTATAAGTCCTTTAAACTAAAGAATGAATTTGTAAATCAATCATTAAAATCACTAAAGGTGCTAAAGCTAGGAAAGTAATACATGATTAAAAAAAAAAGAACAAATGGAATGAACAAATGTATTATAAATATTGACAATAGATTATCAGATTAAAAACATGCATTCCTTTACATAAGTAAAAGCCAACAAATCAATTCAATGAAAATAGAGTCCCGCTTCAGGTAAAAACTGTCTAGTTGCATCACAACTAGTGCTCAGTGCACACGCCTCTGTGGGAATATCAAACTCAAATTGCCACGTAATATTTTTCAGTAGAGCTGGACTAGTCCGTCTTATCCTTGCGGTTCCGCTTGAGAGCCGCTAGCGCCGCCAAATTCTCGTCCCGCCAGGCCCGGCGCTCCACAACCTTGTCCAGGGGGATGGTCTCCTCCACTTCTGAGAGAATCTTCTCCGCTGTGGGCACGTCGTACAGGACGGGAGGGGGCTCGAAGGTTGTGCACACGTTGTACGCTCCCTGTGCGTAGCGCTTGCAGTAATCCACAATGCCTGTGTGGAGAGAAAAACGTTTGTGCTGGTCAGAGTCTGTAGAAAAAAAAGTAATATTTTACTAAACTTTGATTAGATTTACATTGCCGGTTTCTCAAAGACTCCTCAAGGAGACGAGGGCATCAGCTGTCTGAGAGTTGGACTGCTGATCTTTCGATTTCAGAGAAAGAACCAATTGAGTTACGAGGGCCCCCTAAACAGATTAGACGAGGGCATCAGCTGTCTGAGAGTTTGGACTGCTGATCTTTCGATTTCAGAGAAAGAACCAATTGAGTTACGAGTGCCACTAAACAGATTCAGGGAGACTGTGAGGATATCAAGACTTCTGTTTCAATCGGTCACATACTGACAGTAGGGGATGAAATCTAGATATAAATTTTCCATCTAAACGGTGATCGCTCGAACAAAGCAATTTAGTGGGTAGCGAGACTGAGAGTGAGAACAATTTACATTTGCATTTTCTTTATTAAGGTTTTCTATATCTAGATTTGCTGTAGTTTTCCCTTTTTACTTTTTAGATGTAAAAATATTTCAGTATGTCTTAAACAAGACCAGAACATTTTTGACAATTGATATAAAAACAAACTCATAAAATTCATTTGGAATGTACAAGTTTTTGTTTATGAAGACATAATAATATTCCTCAGATAATTCTTCTATTTCTATACACCCCCGCCCCCAATTAAAAAAAGAAAAAAAAAAACTTACCATCTGCGTTAAGATGCATAGTCTCCAGCGGACCTATGAAAGCGTATCTTGGCCCAAGCCCGTCAGTCATCACTCTGTCAATGTCCTCTGCACTCAGCAGATTAGCCTACATGGGGCACATCACAAAAAAAACCAATTATTGGATTGTTTGAAAAGTGTGAGTGTAAGTGAGTGAGAAAATGAGAGAGCGAGCGAGCGAGAGAGAGAGAGAGAGAGAGAGAGAGAGAGAGAGAGAGAGAGAGAGAGAGAGAGAGAGAGAGAGAGAGAGAGAGAGAGAGAGAGAGAGAGAGAGAGAGAGAGAGAGATACCGCGACAGATATAGACAGAAACAGAGTGAGAGAGGCAGGCAGACAGAGACAGAGAGTGAAAGGTAGAAAGGAGGGAGAACAGATACACAAACATGCAGACTGAGAAAGGTAGGGGGGGGGGGGGGGGGGGTGATAGGTAGAGAGAGACAGAGAGAAGCAGATAGGAGACCTATTAAGCTTAAAATGACTTCCACTTGACTTAAAAGTGTTAAAATTAGTAGAGAGTTACTTATCTTATTATAAAAAATGTGTTTTTTATAGTTCCTGATTGTTTTCTTTCATAAGCAACGTTTTCCCAACCCCATTTTTTAAAGGTATGTCTTGCGTAGAGTAAAGTAGTTTTGTTATGCCACTTTGTGGTGAGAGTATCGAAATAAGTGAATACAAACATAAAAACTATATTAATATCAATATTAGATTTTGATCAAGGATTACAAAGCCGTTTTTTTTTTTAAAGCTTTGAATTAAACAATTGGATTTGTATAACTCTAAGTCTTAGGACCTCTTTACATTAGCAGTTAATTCATCCACAAAAGTTTCAGTTCATCTGACAGGCCTTCGATCTGGGTCATCATTTGACAGACAGTTTGCCAATGAGAGAGGATCTGTTCAAACAAACTATTTTCTGCATCCCATGACTCATTGACTGTCACAGTGTCAGTCCGTGGGCTGCTGTTGCTGCTTTGCACGAAATTCAAACGTCTACAAAATGGCTGACACAAGCTACTTGGATGATATAGTAATCAGCTGTAGTACATTCTCTTTCTTTATTCAACCCAAACCTTGCATTTAAAGTAACCGTGAATTTGACTAATCATGTGTCGGTGTGTCGCTGATCACGAATATGTTATTTGTTTTACAATTCGAACACTGTAAAAAATTGTTTGGACTGAATTTTTAACTCGCCCTGGAGTAAGAACAAAGGCACCATCCTATCATCAATCAAAATAACAGGATTCTCAGTCCGCCGGTTCAGAAAATATGTAGTGGTATATCTGGCGCCCGAACGGAGAACCTCTCGAAATCTAAAGGATTTGTCGTTTACAATTACACACAAAATCGAGAAGTTTGTGGGATTCCCACATTTTCTTCAATATCGCTCATTTTGTAGATGAATGATCGTTAATGTAAATGGGACTTAAAGCTCTTTTAATATAATTCAGGCTTATGCTAAAACAGTAGTCTTTCCAAAAACATGTTGCTCACTTTATACATGTTCCAACACTCATTAATGATTGCATACTGTATCCTGTTGAGTGCAAAGCCTGCAACTTCCCTGCTCAATGTGACAGGAGTTTGGCCTACCAACTCCATGAGAGCTCGACATGTGGCCGTCACATCGGGCAGCGTCCAGGGGCCGGGAACAATTTCAACCAATGGGATGAAGTACGGTGGATTTACCTTCAACGTAAAAACACATTTATTGTCAATGAGCGTTTTGTAGCATTAGCCAATAGCAATACCTTTTAAAACATAGGAGATCAAAATCTGAAAAATGTTTTTTAAACATGAAAGTTATTGTAAACCAAAAAAGGGAGGTAAGTTATAATCCATTATTACTTTTCCATGAAATAACATTTAACAAGCTCAATCTCATGTATTTACTCACAGGATGAGCAACAAGGGTCCGATGTTTGTGGCGTAGATTGTCTGCAAACTGAGAGACACAGATACAACTGCTGGAGGTCGCCACCACCATCTCCTCGGTGATGAAAGGATCCATTTGCTCAAACACTTTCCTCTTCAGATCCACAGATTCAGGAACACACTCCTTGTACACACAGACAGACAAACACAAAAACACTAGATTTATCAATTATGTTTACAGATACCACCAATTATTTCCAAAATGTATCTTTTTCTTCTGCATACATTTTTTCCTCAGTTTTTAACTTAAACACAGCTCAGGGTCAAACAGCCAGTTTCATATTACAGGTTAAAATTTTAAAAAAATATATTTACACAACATTTCCCATATTGGATTATTAAGATAACATTAAGCCCAACACCTAAACCAGGAGGCGGATAAAGCCCTGCACACCTGGACATACGAAGCTCCGTCCAGACATTGTTGAAGCTCGTTGCTTCCTGTAACAAGAGCAGCCTGTTTGGCTGCCGAGAGAGTCCCCCGCAAGCAACCCTGACTCTCATACTTCAACAATGTTGCTTTGATGCTCTCAAGAGCTTTGGATATCTGATGGAGAAAAAAAAATGTGGAAGACATTGTAAACAAATATTCTTCTATAGAAATATTTTTGATGCATTAGGGATAATTTTTGTAGGATGAGAATGAACAAAAAAATATGAAAATATCAAAGCTTCAAAAGTACAATTTATAGATTCAATTTTCATCTTGAGCATCGGTAGACCTACTTACTTCAAGCTATTCAACAAGTACTAGACTACATGACTTTTTAATAATAACAGATTTATGACTTACTTGCTCAGGATAGATGTCAAAGATTGTCACCTTGAAGCCAGCACCAGCAAAGATCATTGCCCAAAACTGTCCAATAAGACCACTGGACGAGTAATTGAGAGACTAAGAATTTCAATTGAAAAAACTTTTTAACTTTTAAGATGACAACAAAGTTGAAGACAGGAGAGTTAAAGAGTTTTTATTGGAAAAAAAAATTCTTTGATGAATAGATCGATCAGAAAATTTAGATCAGGTTTTGAAAGAACAGATATTTTTCACAATTTCAAAATGTTGATTTTCACTTTAACTGAGATCATTTAAAATCGTGGCAGTATGATTGTTATCAATATCAAAGGCTCTTTTCCTGCCTTAATGAATCATTTGTTAATTACAGCTGCTGCTCATTATTCATGAAATTGTTTTCAACAAAAAAAGACATTTCATCCTCCACATAAATGTTATTAACTTTTTAACCTACAGAGGTGAGGCTTTGTGTTTAAAATTTATGTTCCCACCATTTCTATTGAGTTTGCACCTTCGTACCCTTTGAGATTTCAAAAGTTAAACTATAAATACAATTCTAAGATTGATTGATGATGTAGCAAGATTGGTTTCTATAAGTAGGCCTACTGTTACCTTGGTAATTCATCAACTATGGCAAACACTTTACAAGTTTACAAATAGATAAAACTTATAATGTCGTCAACTAAACTATTTTTGAAATATGTCCCAAGACTAACATCTAATCAATTGGACCTGCCGTCACACAGAAACAGATTGCTGGAATACCAGAAACTCTGCCTGTAGGGACAACGATGACCTGATCTGGATTCGAACCATGAAATGTCCCCATCAGAAATCACGACCTGAATTTTCAAATTTTATGTTGGTTTCTTTGCGTCCAACATCAGGCAGGCGGGTCCCATGACTAAGTCTGCCACACAGAGACAGAGCAGGGATACAAAGACTCAATCAATCACACTTGACAACCAGTAGGATTAAGTTGGTCGGATTCGAACCAGGAACCACTCTATAAGAAGTCTGGAGTTAGTTCCCTCACATTGGAATTTTGAAGTTTTTACTCAGGCCTTGGGCTGCATTAAACAATGGGTGCACTGTGGCTGAGACAAGTTTTACTGACCTTCCTACGATGGCTATCTTTGAATCTGCCTGCACAGTCGCCATTCTCACAATCTTGAAAGAAAATGAAAAGGTGTTTTGTTTTGTTTTTAGTTCAAAATTTTGTATTGATAATGGAAATCAAAACGTAGATCTTCTGTTTGGCCAGTAAAGAGTGACACTATTGTTTTAATTGTTTACGTTATTTACACCAGATGTGGGCTAGATCTCTAGAGCCATGAGAAATGAAGTTATGAGCGACTCCCCTCAGCCTCATGAGTCAGGAAGCTGTCACACCTGTGGCTCACCAAACGCGGCGAAACGCCCCCAAGTTCCGAGGCCTACCGATAGGCCTTGAGGTTGAGGACATTGAACTTGAAATTGAACAGAAGAAGACAGGTTTAAAATTTGAAAGGACGCGTCAACTTACGATGCGCTTTACCTAACATTTTAATTTGCATCATACAATACGATGCGCTTGTTGTTGTTGTTGTTGTTGTTGTTGTTGTTGTTGTTGTTGTTGTTGTTGTTGTTGTTTTATTGTATGCGCGTGTGTGTCTTTTATTCGATCGAAAAATGCTAGTATCTGCTTTAGGTTTTCCTTAATTCGCATCGTTGAATAGGCTCTAAAATATTACGATGCAATTTAATTTCGACTCCAATTCACATATTAAAAATCGATGAATCCAGTTCGATTATTTTCAGATTAATCACTATCATCCATAAAAGCAAAGTGGAAGCGATTTCGACCCTGTTGAATTGATGTTTTAAAAAGTGGCTACATAAAACAAGACGGGAAATGGCCTTGTTTACAAAAAAATTATATATTTCTCTTAGTTTAGTGTATAATTTATTGGAGGTGGCTATTTATCCGGTAAACGGACAAATAGCCAAAATGCTATTCCTACGGCAGTCTTGGGTTGGAATTGCTAAGTGATCCAACAATTGGTTGTGACAGCTGTCTCATAATGAACCATAATTATATGATGTGTTTAAATCTGAATGTGTCACCAAATATTATTATTATTATTATATATTATTATTATTATTATTATTATTATTATTATTATTATTATTATTATTATTATTATTATTATTATTATTATCCCATAGGGTAATTTGCCTTGATTGCAATAATACATTTTTATTCACCTCCTTTTGGTGCACCCGTGTGTTTTGGATTGATTCCGAAGATTGATTTACAACATTAATTTAAAAGGCTTTGTACATTACATGGTTATATGTACTAATTGGTCTTTTATGACCTTAAATTATATATTGTTTTCTTATCTGGATTCCTCGTGGCTAAAGTTAATTTATGTTGATGGGTGTTGATAACTAGTCCTTTTATGACGCCCTGTCAAAATAGTATGTGGTGAGCATTACAAGCTCATCATTCACACTCAACAACAGCCTTCTGCTGACACTGTCCTGGGCTATTAACCAACATTGTTGCTATTATTTATACACATTCATCAAGTATTTGGTCTACAGTTATTACAGAGTATGGAAGCACAGTGTTTTACACAGTGTGATGTGTTATAAATAACCACACCGCCCCGATGGTTACTTGTTCTTCCTAAAATGTCTTCTAATTTTATCGTCTTATCTTTTTAAACAGGCCCAGTGGAGATGAATAAAATGAGACACGGTTTCGTAAATGAAAGCCAACAAGTGTTTTAAAATAATGGATCGATGCAAAATTTGAAAGATTTCATTTTGAGTGCACACAAAAAGGCTAGAGAATCAATTTAGGTGAGGCCTGAGAGGTCATAATTATGGTCAGTTATGTACGCTTAGGTGAGGCCCAAGACAGATCGACTGGCAGTGCTGTTGACTGCTCAGCAAGAAGTTCTAGATAAGAACCCGCTGTCCACCGCCTCCGTTTAAATACGTGTAGATTTGCATACTAAACCTTGAAATAGACGAATTTGTTGTTGCTGCTGTTTGTTTTTGTTGTTGTTGTTAATGTTATGGTCTGACAGAAAAGTCTCGTTTGAGTCATTACCAACAAACCAAGAAGAACCCGTGTACTTGTCCGTGCTTATTTTTTGTTTGTTTGTTTGTTTGTTTTTGTTTTTGTTTCGAAAAGTTTTGTCAATCTTTGAGAACAATACAATTAAAATAATAGGCTAGATACGACTGTACAAGAAACATTGTCATGCGTCTAGGGTATCGTTACAACTCGAATAAACTTCACACAGTTGATTGATGCAGTCGGTTGCCCCATAGAAGAAGTGAAAAAGAAGATAAAGAATTTGGCGCGGCTCCATTGTTATAGTCGTTCCATATATATGTTTGCTGATGCTCGCTTTCTCACTTAGGCAAAATACATAAATAGCCAGATCGATTCAAAGTGTTACTATCGAAAGGTCACCCCCTCACTTAGGCAAAATACATAAATAGCCAGATCGATTCAAAGTGTTACTATCGAAAGGTCAACCCCCCCCCTCTCTCTCTCTCTCTCTCTCTCTCTCTCTCTCTCTCTCTCTCTCTCTCTCTCTTTCTCTCACTCTCTTTTTCAAGTTTTCAGGGAAGGTTCTTTACTACACTGTACATGGGGGGCGCGGTGGCCCAAGGGTAGATCATCGGCTTCCGACGCAAAACGCCCCGAGTTCTAATCCTGGCGGTTGCGTTCCCTACTGGTTGGGTCGGTGTCAGTATAATGTGACCGGCTGAGACAGGAGTCTAATGTGAGGCAGCACATACAATTGTCAGACGTCCGTCTTGGGGCCCGTCCACAATATATCCTATATAGTACTGATGTTGGACGTTAAAACCAACTCAACTCAACTCTTTACTACATGCCTCCAGTCTCAGCTCTGCCTTGTGTAGCAAAGATGCAGTTTTCTTTGCCACATAAGGCAATGAAAACCAAATAGATAAGATGTATACATCATATTAATTTCTTTTACTTTAGAAATTATAACGTTATTTTCATTATGGTTAATTAATAGCAAAAACACATTAATAAATATGAGAGAGGAAAGTATACAAGAACTAATTATCATTCAAGAAACCTTACTATAATTTATCTATATAATTTTTTTAACAAATAGCTTTTATTGCTATTTTTATACCTTGGCAATGATGAAATAAATTGCGTCTGCGACAACATGCGTTTTGATTTGCCCTTGCCCCTTTTACGAAATCTAGAACTAGACAGCTTGGTGTTTTTGTTTATAATAATTTATGTGCAAATCTAGATGTCAAATAATTATATAATCTAGATCTAGGCCCACTGTCTAGTTTTCTATACCTAGACTTGTGTTGATACTCTAAAGCTTGTCTACATCTAGCGAAAGTTCGTTTCTAAACCAAGAAAACGCCATCCGGATTGTCCGGTTACTCTGTCTCACAATCAAATAGGTTCTTATCTAGATAATATAGATCCAAATCTATCTATCTTTATAAAGTTGTCGCTTCAATTTTAATTCGAAATGGATGACAAATCGCCATTATACAACCCATATAGTTCCTCAGATCCTTCAATGAATGTACCAGGTAGGCCTAATTATCAGTCTGCATGAAATCTAGGCTTGTATGGCTGTATACATTTAAATGGCTATGTTTCATAGTGGAGTCAGATTAATTGGATTGATATTTAAAACTTAAACTAAAGAGCAGAAAATAAATAGTGATCTATTATTGAAGTTTCCATTCAAGCACAGGAACCATTACAAAATCCTATTGTTGATACACATGTTTTCTATACCACATCCTAGATCTAGCTCATCTTAGATTCTAGTGTTGCTCTAAATACTACCTGTAACATGGACATTCGTGGATTGAGTTAAGGCAGGTTTCACAAAACAAAGTGGCTGCTCGTAAGTGACAGTACACAGACAAGATTCTATTCGTACGTGATTTCTTGCAGTTCAAGATTTGACGCCGCTGCTGGAATCTAGTTTCTGTTTCCTTTTCTCTCCCTTTCTCAGTTTCAGTCTGAGTCTAATTAGACTTTAGTCAACCAGGAGGGTAAGAGATTGAAAATGGCTAGCTTAAAAATCGACGAAACATTTGCGAGTTTTGAACAGTTGGAAACCAAATCAATGGAATTTGAGGAAAGATTCCTACAGTTTCAGAGTGAAAGGGGTTTGTTTTAAAATATTTATTCCCTTATAATGCAAAATGTGCTCTACTCTCAAAAAATAAATTTGTAGTGTTTAGTACAAATCAGTTTGGTTTAGCGACCCCCCAAACAGCGCTGTGTGTTGTGTTTTTAATGCGACACCGATATTTCAAAAGTTAAAATGTTCATAAAATATTTATTTCCAACCGATTTTCAAATTTGAAAAAGCAAAATTCATCATTTGCCCAAATAAACAACATGCAATCAAATTTGACATCATACAGTGCGATACTCGGCAGGTGTCCGAAAATCTGGTCTGATATTTTTCTAGAAATTCGTGGGGTGTAGATCTAATTAAATTTATATATTACAGTGGTCTCCGCCTAAGAACTCGACCCTCGGGAGATAAGAAAAACGGGCTTTTCAGCGAAGGGGTTCTATTATATTCTTACGTTTATTTGGGGAAAGGGGCGTTGATGAGTAAATGTCAAGTACACCGATTGCTTAATCTCAATTGTTTGTGGTAACACACGCCAGCCTTGTATAATTGTTCAAGTCCCGCCTACTCTTCAGTGATTGCCCACCTATGGTTCTCAGTCTAGAGCAGACAGCTGTACGGTTCACACCTCCATGTCAAAATCTTTAGATTTTCCAGCCGCTAGACTTGTAGGTGCTGGGACTTCGCGTGACAAAATCATGGCTGAAGAAATTTCTTTGATCACCAGATGGCTCTTCCCTCTAGTCCAACCGCACAGACTGATGTGTGCACAGCTGCTAGCGTTTTTTATTTAATGTTCTAAAGTCAAGGCTCTGCTTAAGGGAAAAGAATTTGATTTGGCAAGTTAAAAAAAAAAAATTAAGTCTGCGACCATCCAATAGGAGGTTGTGCACTCTTAGACCACCGCACCTGTAAAGGTGATAGGAGAGAGAGCCGGGGGGGGGGTTACAATCAGGTAGGCATACAAGTGATATTTCCAATACTGTTTATGTTCTTTTTGGCAGTTAAGGTGATCTCAATTGGTGTTAAGAGTTCATCATATAATATAGAGATAAATGAATTGTCTGTATCAACATTTAAATTATTTTATTGCAGTTACTACTGGACCTGCAGGGGCCATTATGTCACCATATCTCAACTTTGATCCAGCTTATCTTGGATCTGTGAGTACAACATTATCAATGAAAGATTTAGTAATTTACAGTGGCAATCTCACAAAACGAAGTCTGATAATTGGAATTATTCAAGAGACTAGGTTATTTTTTCCTCATTGGCTCTATTAAAATGAGACTCATATTCATAAATCAAAAGTATTTCTGGTTTGATTCTCTTAATCGAAGCTCACGTTACCAATAGAAATTACAATAGTACTTTCTGTCAGGCAGAATTCAATGCTTATTGCTGCCCAAGGTATGCCTTGAAAATAAATGGGGTTGTGAAAAGGTTGCTGTTGAAATGAAAGAAACAGCAGGAGCTTGAAGCTATCATAAAGGCAGTTTTTTCAAATAAGATCAGTAACTGTCAAGATTTTTAACACTTAAAATTTTCAGGTATGTTCCCTTATGTAATTGGAATCGAGAAATTTAGATACAATCCCAAGCAATTTGAATGAGGTTTCCACTGTATTTCAAGGATTGGTTTTGAAATTTTAGTGTGGCATTATCATGTGAGAGTATTAAAAATACTAAATTTAAAGGTGTCTATTATCCAGTGAATTTGTCCACAAATACCTTTGTTTATTGCTATTAGGTGATATTCTTACCCAATATTATGTAATAGCTTAGTTAAAAATATTTTCTATGAGAATGCTCAACAGGTTCATTGAAGGTTTTTCTTTTTCAGAACGCAGATTCACAGTTCATATTCCCTGAGGGAGCTGCTAGGACAAGAGGCCGCCTTGAGCTTTCTTTCTCCCTCATAGGAGGATCAGTGTTTATAGGTATAACTCAAGTTAAAAAAAATCTTTCTCTATATTAAACACAGGTCATATTTTCATAGCTGCCAACCATTACGTATAATGTGTATTATTGACCTCCCGAGTACGTCCGTCTATCACGGTTAATAAAACATGTATTTGGCGATATGCAAATAAAAATTTTGGGTTCCTTCGATCGCTCATTGTTTGCTGCCATTTTCGTCAATTACACCTGTTAGCCTAGCCGTTGTCTAGATTCGTTCACTCTTTTAATGTATCATAATTACCTCCGGTTCTTTGGGACACTGGGATCAGCCGAGCCTCTAATCAATTTGTAGATTGATCGTTCAGTCGCAGCTTTTTTGGCTGTCAAGCGCCTGTCCGCTCACAGTTCTCACTCTCGCAAGATTAGACAATTGTTCTGTATACATCTCAATTTGATCGACAAATATTTGATTCCATTAATGAATTAACTAAATCAAGGATTTCTTGTTAAAGTAGGGCAGAAATCCCGTATCTGTTAGACCTTCCTGTTTCTATGTGGGAATCTTGAATAACCCGTGAAAAGTTAGTCAATTTTTTGCTGACTTGTTTCCATCCTGGAAATAGGTTTTCAGCTTTTCTTATCTTTGTTCTTTTTTTTTTCTTCGTTTAAACAACTCCATATATATTTCCAAAAACCTCAGACAAAAAAAAACTTCCCACGTTTGTGTTAAAATTAAAACAAGTGCAGTGAAATCCACATAAAAACCAAACGTTTAAAATCAACACTTTTTTCCCAGTCTCAAGGAGTTGGCTTTATCAAGATTTCACTATATATACATTTTGTATTTTTTTATAACATTTGTAACCACTTGTACCCCTCATTATAGGAGCTGGACTCGGAGGTCTTAATGGTCTTTATTCTGGTTTGAAAGATGTACAAGCTCGACAACTTACAGGGGCAAATAGAAGAACACAGTAAGTTTGTTTTTTTCTGTTTTCTTTACGTTAATTTGAAGTATGAAATGAATATATTAAATTTATACATTTTTGCATACCGACAACGGCACCCGCTGCAGCAGGACCATTGCTACAGCGGGACATTTTAAGAGTCCCTGCTTTTTTTCCTAATATTCAAAGCCTATCATGTCTTCTTGGGTTGCTTTGGTTCCAAAATGAATGATCAATTTACCTCTTGCGTCATTGTTCGGAGCCAGGCAGAAGCATGGCACAACAGTCTAGACCCCTGGCTAGGCCTAGATAAAGGATGCAAACCTGCAGTGAGGAAGGGATGATCTTCGGGCATGGGATAGGTCAGCCCATTGATGAATGAGGTGAAACTGACGATTGCGAGAGAGAGAGAGAGAGAGAGAGAGAGACTAAAAGAAACTACAGTCCAGTCCATATATAACGGCTAGTGCTGTAACGGCACTTCCCCCACGCCCACTTTTTCTCCTGTTATAACGTTAGTAAAAAAAAAGTAAAAATCCAATCATTTTATGGCATCCACACGCTCTTTCTGCTCTAACGGCACCTTGAGTAGACGGAGCTTAACGCCACAGGCAGCAGGCGGGACATAGAATGCTGCAAAGCCAGCTCAGAAACATTATTAACCTCTTCATGACACACAACTGGTGCCTTAAAAACAGGTCGGGCAAAGTGGCAGTGGTGGTGATGATGATGATGATGATGATGATGATGATGATGATGATGTTCCTTACTTAATTGTGACGGCGGTGTTGATCTTTCTGTTATATATATATATAGGAATTCAGCTCGACAGGACTTTAAAGTTGAAAACTTGTCAATGACTTTCCTATTTAAATCCAAACACTCAGCGATAAATTCCTGCGTTGTTAAATGTTAATACAGCCAGTGCAAGTAAGTAGATTCTAGACCTAGTTATATCACAATGAAAAAGCCAAACAATTACAGTATTCTGGAGCAGTATCTCACAATACCGACAGCAACAATTGTGACAATGCAGTGCACAACTTCTCAATGCAACAATCACACACCTTAAAGCACAAAAAGTGAATGTGTGGGGTGGGGGGTTAGGCTAAGAATGGTTGAACCAGAGATCCTAGGCTAACTTACACTGTCTGGTTGAACTTTGTGAACTGTGGATAGACGGCAACCCAAATTTTCTCAGATGCCTGAAAATGACACCGCCTTGGCCCATCCCTGAACTTTGTGAACTGTGGATAGACAGCAACCCAAATTTTCTCAGATGCCTGAAAATGACACCGCCTTGGCCCATCCCTTATTGCCTGTTTGCACTAATGCTAAAGTATATTTTAATTCATAGCTGGTTTTAAAATTTAGGTTAAAAACAATAAATATAATGATTGTATTATTAATACGGGGCCTATATGTACATGTTTAATATGTACATGTTTAAATTAAACTGACCACCAGAGACTTGCTTGAATCAATGTAGAGGCCTAGAGTTATTACTTCAAGAAATATAAAAGGATTTGGTTCAAAATATCAGAAAAATTAGCCAAGTCGGGCTAGCCCCACTTGGCTTATTATGAAGACATAGAAAGCGTTAGGGTCAAAGTCCAATTTTTGTATTAGGAATACTACAAGGAGGTTGGGCAAATTCACATTAGCCCACCTTGGTGAAAGGGGACTCTACTCGGCACTGGCGCACTGCGATGAACTTGGAAATAGTCTGCCCCTGCTCTCTGCGCACCGATGTAGATCTAAAGTACTATGGTTTTATGTCTTATAGTTGCAGATACTGACGGATAGATGTATTATTGATTAATTTTTGTCATATTATTATTATTTGCATTGTATTTTTGTAACACACGGCCCCTTTTAGCGAGACAGGTCGGGCACTGCCCACCCTGCCCAAAGGCACCAGCCGCCCTTGACTACATTTATGCTCACTCAAGTTATTAAACCAAGTGTTTAGTTTGTTTTCCTATAAAATAGTCTATACTTTTAGTCGGTTGAGTGAAGCTTCTAAATAAGCCACTGTTTCAACTCCCAATGAAGTGGAATTTCTCGCCACTGGTCTAGTTGGTGTTTCTAGTATCCAGTTACAGTTACAGTATGGAACGAGACGAAAGTTCCGGTATTCCTGTTAAGTCTGTGCGTCAAAGACGTACACATTTTCTGACATAATCCTTGGGATATTCGTTGCATAGTATGGCTACACTTCATCATCTAGACTGTCAATGCAAGATGTCAGTCTGATATCGTCCGCCTGAACTGTGCCATACCCTCAATCAAGTTTTTAAAAGATGAGTGAAGGATTGTGTGGTCAGTGTCTCAGGACTTCCACCACACCGAGTACATAATGGGTCATTCCCTAGTTTGCTGTTTGTTAGATTTTGTTCGTCCATGTCTGGTTTTCTGTCTGTTTTCTGACCCATTGTTTTCATTTCTGGTTTTCAAAGCCTAGAAAAGTAGAACATAATCTGATAAATCTATAGTTAGATTCCCTCCGTTTGTCTATTATTTGCCCGTTCTTGTCCCCCCGTCGCAGGCCTCTTGAAATTTCCAATTGTTGATTCATAGAAAGGAGGACTTTTCGGATCTATTGGCGTATAGAATACACGCAACTACAAGCAGATGAAATGATAGATACTTTCGCCCTCCCCAACCAGATATCCATTCTCTGTTTGATTTCTCTAATTCCTACCCCTGAACTACTTTCTAGCCTGTGAAAACCTGGAATCAATTACTTACCGTCACGCAAACTCAACTGTGGTAACATTCTAGCAATCGAAGTACATCGGCACCCCAGACAACCATCTGGGACTAAGAGAAGAAATGTACACTTTGTTTAGATCCAAAACTGTCCTTAGTCCAGGGTGTAGCATTGTGAGGTTCCGCTGCACCCATTGATTCTTTCAGTACCGATCCAGGACCAGTCATGCTCTTTAGTAAAAGGGGAATTCCCACAGACAAGCGCCTTTCAACTAATTTAGTCGTGGTCGTAATTCGGTTCTCTTGACTGCCAGTGAATGGATCTGTAGGGGCACAAAAGTAAAGATTTCTAACAGGCAATTAATGTAACATATTAATGACTTTCCTATGTGTAAAAATAATGACGTATCTTATCTTCATACCTATCTCTTATCCCAAATAAAAGTACACAACAGTTGTTCTTTTTTTTCTTTTTGTTGGTTCATGTTTTTTGTGATATTCTTCTGTTTACTTGTTTTGTTTATCTTCTTCTCTTTATCACCCTTTATTTGTTGTACATGCAATAGGTATTATAATAAGATATTACATTCTTGAAAAGGACTAAAAATTATAACATGATATTTTGTATTTGATTTGCAGAAATAAAAAAGAAAACAATGAACGACCACGCAATGATATATTTACACTCAAGGATTCAAGGATAAAACTCCCATAGCGATATCACTTTTGATTGGTTAGTAGGACATAGTTTGTCTGACTGAGACAGAAGTCCAGATCTGTCTACACTGTCTCTGTGTGGCAGACGCACAATTCTGAGAAGTCAGTCTTGGGACCCGTCCACAGCATAGCTTACACAGTGCTGATCGAAGACGTTACCCACCAATCCAACCAAACTCATCAAACTTGGATTTTCTTTTATTCGTCACCGCATGCAGAGCTCTACCCGGCAAACGTAAATTGCTCATCAGTTTGTGGTTTGGCGCGCTGTAATTTTGTTGTCAGAATATTTGTACATATTGTGTTTAAACACACTGTCGAGACCTAGTTGAATAGAGATCGGAATGGAAAAATAATATTATAATCTTCGTATCTTTAGCTCAATCTCTTCATTTCAGAACATAATGCAGTCCTGTTCGGCGGCTTTGTGAGCTTAGGTTTACATTTGAGGTAGAAAGTAAATAATCTCCTGAATTTAAGTTAAGAGCGAGGGGGGATGGGTGGGGGCAGGAAAGGGCGTGTTTGTATAAGGCAGATAAACAATATTTTTTGTTGAGTCTGGTAATGGCCTGATATGTTTGTTTTGCTGTGCCTTAAAAAAAAAGAACGCCCGTGAACTAATTTTTATTAAAGGATTGTGCTTTTAAGCTTACGATTTTGCCGGATTTTAAACCGTGTTCAAGCAGGTGCATATGATTTGTAATAATAAGTAATGCACAATGTAGTAACTAGATGTAGTAAATAGAAGATGAGAAAGAATATGAGAGTAAGAAAAGGGAGAAGAAGAAGAAGAAGAAAAAGGAGAAGAAGAAGAAGAAGAAGAAGAAGAAGAAGAAGAAGAAGAAGAAGAAGAAGAAGAAGAAGAAGAAGAAGAAGAAGAACAAGAAAATCACCCGGATTCTCTCAGTCACCGTAAGTTTTTTAATCACACATCTTAAGACAAGTCGTAAACCTACCACACCGTTGTACTTGGGACCCTAGTATCTAGATTTTTGGTTTTGGTAGAATGTTTTGGTAGTACATGTATTCTTATTTTTTCTGCAACGAAAGAATAGAGCCGTTCTCCTATTTCAACGATAACATGTTTATTCACTGTTTTACTTTACCTAACTTTTTACCGTCTTTGCATCCTCTTCGTCCATCATGATAAATTTGTTTGTTTAACGCGACTTTGAGAGCTCTTCATAGCAAGTTTCAGCTTCAAGGTCGTCGTTATCAGATGTGTGGGCATATGCTGTGCTATTTGTTTTGATTCTGCGCTCAGTTTTATCTTTCAAAGGATCATTCGTTCAGAGTGTATCTGAAAACTAACATGGTCTGTCATGAATTTTAATAATACAACACAAAACAAACATAAGCCTTTGCTGCATAGTGCTCCTCATGTTTTGCCTGCTACATAAGACCATATCCTTACATTTAGTTCCACCTGATCCTAACGCTGTTTCTTCATAAGAATACCTAAACTAGAAGTGAAGTTATTACTTCTTAAAAGTGACAGAGTTCGCAAAGATTATTTAGTGGAGAAAACATGCCTCTTATCCAATTTTGACGTCTCCTACTCAATTACGGCGACGAAATAAAAAGAATTTGCTCATTCGTAGATCTGGATGATATTCTTTAAAAGCTTTCGGAAAACCATTATGATAAAAGATATATTATTAATAATGTTGGGCTAATGTCCTTTCCGTGTAAAATTTATATAAAAACGAAATTATCATCTTCGATTTCCTGGCTCTTGTTTTTTGTTTATTCTTATCAGGAAAGTATGTTTGTCCTCTCTCTAATTTTGATTACACATTATTGAATTCAGTTATAAAATGGATTCAGCTGATATCCAACACGATACCAAGACTGACGTATCAAAATTTACATGCTGCCACTCATTGACGGTTTTGGGAGTCTATGCCTCCTGCCTCAGCCGCTCACAAAGCACTAGCACCGACTGAACCAGCAGATTTAGAGGGGACCACACCCGACCAATAACTTTGCTCAGTCGAACGATTGAACCGGGACCCCTTGACTAGAGTTCCAGCGCTATACCACTGATGCCAGCTCGCCCACGTAAAATTAGGTCTAGGTCTAGAGCAATCCCATCTAATTACAAATCAATCTCGCGCAAAGAAGAAAGAAGGAGAGAGAAAAAAAAGATCGATGAAAGGCTGTTTGATTTTTGATTAGGCTGAGGTGTTTGGGTTTTAAATCAAGATATAATAACGATAATTCTTGTTAATATCGATTTGGGAAACGCAATTCATTTTTATGCGTTAAGAGAGCAAGAAAGCAAGAGAGAGAGAGAGAGAGAGAGAGAGAGAGAGAGAGGGGGAGGGGGAGAG
>RQTK01000253.1:82533-85033 GCA_003991915.1 Elysia chlorotica
AGAGAGAGGAGCTATAACATTTGAAGTTAAAATAATAACTGCAGTTAAAGTGAAACCTTGCATGTTGCAGTTAAAGCCTTGTCCAGGAAATTTCTGCGCGGAATAGGGGGAAGCCTTCTGACTCCTTCAGATAATAAAATTAGATAGGTTGCTGGGATACGAAGCAATATCGCTACGGCAAAATAGCGGGGTGTTTTTTTATTGGTGGGGAGGGGGTGGTGGTGTTAGAAAGTTCTCTCTCTCTCTCTCTCTCTTGCGGTTTTCCTGCCACCCGTTCTCCCGCTCCAGACCCGCATCAGTCTGCCTCAGTCTCTCTCAGCCTCTCAGCCTCTCAGCCCTGCTCTGCTTGGGCCGACTCACTGTGTGTGAGGGGTAGGCCTAGTGTGTGCAGCCTCTCTGTCTGACTGTGTATCTCTTACTGACCTAGTGCCATTCTTTCCAAGGTAAGGATTTTGAAGTTGTTTTATTCCATATCCTTCAATTCTATTCATTAAGCACTGCTTCGTTTTTCTTAAAAATTAGAAATAATCTTGGTATCGTTGCGAAAAACTAATGATAGTTTTAAAAAAACATATATGGGCGATTTTTTGGGATAGTAATAAAGTTTAATTATCATTATTATTATTATTATTATTATTATTATTATTATTATTATTTTTAAAAAAACTACAGTGTTGGGGCCTATTCTACAAATTTATATAGCTACATTTGTAAATTTAAATAACGTATATATAAGGAAAAGTATATATATATATAGAACAACAACTATGTTAGCATTAAAATGTACGGGTCCGCTCTCAAAATGGACTTGCCGTATCTTTCAACACAAAATCGTAGAAAGTGGTGCTACAATGGATTTTTGCACCTATCTTTGTTTGCTTTTATATGTCTAAGTATTACTGGTCTTAAATGTGATATCTGCTTGAAAAGCGCATGGTTTGTGTCTTTTATATGTTCAATTTTGAGAATACACAGTTGGTTACAACTTGTTTTCATGATTTCCACATTTACACCCGTAATTTATTTCATCATTATTTTCTTAAAGCGCCGGTCTATTTTCGTAAGTTGCATCTGAGGCGTTCAGCTTGCCACCCAAGCTGGTAGATGAAAGAATAAAATTTTTATAGCGCTGTAAAACATATATATCCTAATTTTATTAACATTATAAAAGTTCAGCCTTCTAAAAAATACAGTTTGTGATCTAGTTTCGAGCTTAAAGTTTGTAGGTGAGGATGCCATTCTAGTTTTTCAATGATTGTGACCCTAAGTACTTATAGTTTGGAACTCCATCTACATGTTCCCCTTTCAGTTCTAGTGGTAAATGGACATTATAATATGACTATTTTTTACTCTGAAACCAATATTTTTTTTCTTTGCATTGAGGCGAAGATGGTGAGAATCGCTCCAGTTTTGAAATGTGTAATTACGAAAACTTTAATAATTGTGGTGTCGTCGGCATTATTTATGGTAGGGATATTTCCATAGGAATGGATCTTGAACACTTTTGTATGTTATAAATAAATATTTAACAACAAACTTCCCTAAGCATTTCATTAGGACATAATTATGTCAATGCAATCCTTTAGCGTTTGTTGTTTGTTTGTTGTTGTTTTTTCGGGACATGCATAACTTTTTATGTTTTACATGTAAACGCTAAGGATTGTATTGGTCGATAGAGACATGTTAAAGATCTAAGTAAATAGTGGGCCCAATTGGTTCGAGCATCTTTAGTGTGTTAACACTTGTGTTGTCAGAGTCCTTAGCTTGGTTTCTTTTAAGAGGTGAGAATACACGCTGGACATCACATTGTTTACAACGGGAGGTTGACCATCATTACGTGTACTTATTTTTAAATCGCCCAGCCTTGCCTTCACATTATCTACAGAATCACAACAGTCAAACCGTGCATAAAGGAATTAAGTTTTATTACACAAGTATCGCCCTTTTCAAGCTCGTCTTTTTTTCTTCACAAAACGTCATTTTATAGGAAAATACATTATCACTCAGTTCCTCCCAGCTAGCACACGAATCTAAGAACACAGAGCAGTCTGTGCAACCACAGCAGGCTTGGGGTGTCTGTACCACTTCCTTGTCCCATACACTGATTCGTTTCTTGACATGTTTTCCTGATTTCATCACAGTTTTGTACGTAGGCATTAGATGAATTTAAAATAGTCAAGTCCCCTAGTGGTGGTAAGGTTTTACATCGGTAGGCACTGCTCACATTGACATAGCAGTATGTCCCACACACTGACTTGTTTCTTGGCTGGTTTTCCTGATTTCAGCAGTTTTGTACGAAGGCATAAGAATCAAATTGTGGTCCGAGTTCCCTAATTGTGGTAATGTTTTACATCAGTAGGCACTGTTCACATTGACATAGCAGTTGGTACCTTACCACACTGTGTAAAGTTAGGCATGTCCTTGTCGGGCCTATCATGACTGAAGTCCCCAATTATGATGATTAGAGAGGCAGGCGATGATGTTTCCTGCTGTGCGATTT
>RQTK01000253.1:90033-103164 GCA_003991915.1 Elysia chlorotica
CGCACTGTCAGTGTGTAAACAGGTTTCCGAGAAACCGACCAATCGGACTATGTAGACCGGCGGTCGGGAGTCGGGCCTGGGGTTCGGTCACAGACCGCATATATATAATCAATGTACACCGTTTGAATTTGAGCTTTTGCTTATCGTTCAGAATGCAGCACTAGGCAGACAGATCATCGCCTGCATTGGTGACTTTCCGGACTGAAAACACGAAGCTTGAGCTCGAGTTTGGTGCTAAGAATCCAACCCCAGCACTATATGGGTCTAACTGTGGTTAGGTCCTAAGACTATCGCCTGACAATTTTACTTGCTGCCAAACAAAGACAGTGTAAGGTTGGTTTCCATGACTCCTGTCTCAGCTGAGGGGTCAACAGGAATGGTAAATCGTTGGTCAACTGGTCTACCAATGGAAAGGCCCCCGTTCGGAACCTATGATTTGCTCAATTTGTATGTTGGATTTCGTGCCCTACTGGTCAGAAAATGTGACCTGCTAAGGTGAGAGTTCAGCATCCCGCAGTCTCTTTGTGGCAGCACGTAAATTTGTCAAACTTTAATTTTGGGACTATTAGCCTTGCCATAGATATAAACTTTGAGCCTTGCTCATGACTTTAGGTGTAGACACCATCTCGACATACGTCTCCGCCTTGTTACTGTGTAACGATGTATCTTAGCTAACAACACAGGGCGCCAAGAAACCAACCAATCAGACTACGTCCCCGCACTGTCGCTGTGTAACGATGAATCTTAGCTGACAACACAGGTTTCCAAGAAACCAACCAATCAGACTTCGTCTCCGCACTGTCACTGTGTACGATGAATCTTAGCTGACAACACAGGGCGCCAACAAACCAACCAATCAGACTCCGTCTCCGCACTGTCACTGTGTAACGATGAATCTTAGCTGACAACACAGGTTTCCAAGAAACCAACCAATCAGACTTCGTCTCCGCACTGTCACTGTGTAACGATGTATGTTAGCTGACAACACAGGTTTCCAAGAAACCGACCAATCAGACTTCGTCTCCGCACTGTCACTGTGTAACGATGTATGTTAGCTGACAACACAGGTTTCCAAGAAACCGACCAATCAGACTTCGTCTCCGCACTGTCACTGTGTAACGATGTATGTTAGCTGACAACACAGGTTTCCAAGAAACCGACCAATCAGACTTCGTCTCCGCACTGTCACTGTGTAACGATGTATGTTAGCTGACAACACAGGTTTCCAAGAAACCAACCAATCAGACTTCGTCTCCGCACTGTCACTGTGTAACGGGTTCGGTTCACAGACCGCATATGTTCACAGCAAAGACTACTATAGAAAGGATATCACCGCTAGATCCCTGACACTGCTAGCAGAGGCGAACACCTAAGATGTATTTAATAAGCCCAATTACAGGTAAATAAAAAAAAATATATTAGTAATCCATGGTTCACAGTTTGAATTTGAGCTATTGCTTATCGTTCAGAATACAGCAGTGGGTAGACAGATCATCGCTTGCATTGGTGACTTTCTGGACTGAAAACCTGAAGCCTCAGCTCGAGTTTGGTGCTTAGAATCCAACCCCAGCACAATAGCGGTCTATTGTGTTTGGGTCCTGAGGATATCGCATGACAATTTTATTTGCTGCCAAACACATACAGTGTAAGGTTTCTATGACTCTTGTCTCAGCATGTCACATTTTATTGGCACCGACTCAAACTGTAGTGGACGGAAACGGACAAATGAAATATTGACCAAATGTGGGTTCCCAACCAGGCACCTTCCAATTGGTAGACCAATTAAAACGATCCACCCCATAATCATGCCAGTTCGCGCCCCCCCCCCCCCCCCTCAAACTCCCAAACTCCTCACTTTGAGCCAAAGCCGAAGCGGACTTAGGTAAAGCTGCTATCCTTCCTCGATCACAAAATATAACTACAGACAATAGATTTATTAGACGTTTCAAAGAAAAAAAGAAGCTCATTGTGTTGGTTGTACGAGGAGCTAGCGTGACGCTTCCTTTATTGTGATTGAGGCGGGTCACTAACATTCAGAAACAGTTTTTAATAAGGTTTAAAGAAGGAATCAGACGCCTTAAATATCGCGACACACATACACAAAACACGCTACGTGAAACGTCTCAATGAAATCTATTGTCTCGGGAATATTTATCACAAGACACGTAATCAATTGATTCGAGAACAAAGCAGTGTTTATTTCATTCGACATTTGCAATTTTTACTCCTCTGTTACTGATGAAATACTTGAGGAGGCATTAAATTTTGCGTCAACGTTGACCCATACCACTGAAGGGCGAAAAGACATTATTAAACAGGCAAGAAAGACCTCACTATACCACAACAAAACACCTTGGGTAAAGAAAACAACAGATTTTGGTGTAACAATGGGGAGCTTCGACGGTGCTGAGACATGCGAACTGGCAGGGTTGCTCTTATTATCACAGCTCAACACCTTAATATAGATGTCCTATACAGAGACGATGGACTCGCCACCTGCGCACTACTACCGAAAGAAGTAGAGACATTAAAGAAAGAGATAATTATGTAAAATCTTCAAACGCAACGAGGTAAACACAAGTATATATGGGAATTTAAAAAACACGGACTTTTTCGACATGACCCCCGACCTAAAAGTGATATCTACGAAACCCAACAACAATATAAGCAAGCACAGCAAAATCCTTCCGACCATAAAGAAGAACCTACCCAAGAGCATAAACTATCGGATATATATCAACTCAAACAATGAGGAGGTATACACATGCCAGCTCAACACACAACGATGCGCTAAAAATAATAAGCGGTTTTGACGAACAATTGTGTTTCAGTGCTTATCTAAAATCAAAAGATACGGAAAAAACAGCAACAGAGCAACAACAGAGAAAATTTATTTGGTTCAACCCACCATTTAACATGAACGTCTCAACCAACGTGGCAAGGCACTTCACCAGACCCAACAAACTTTAAAATTGTTAACATAAATACAAATAAAGTCAGCTACAGTTGCCTCCACAACATAAAACAAACAATAGTTAACCACAACAAGAACCTACTAGAAGAGTTTAACGTTAAGAATCAAGATGACGATGAACCTTAACGACGCAACTGCCGCGTCAAAACAAGCTGCCCCCTGAGTGGAAACTGCCCAGCAAAATGTGTTGTTCATAAAGCCGCGGAAACAAAAACAAACAAGTGAAACAGTCATATATATATATATTTAGGGCTAACCGAAAACGAGTTTAAAATAAGGTACAACGTCCACAAATAACCATTCAAACTACACCACAAGATGCCCGACACGAAATTAAGGGAGCAAAATTGGGACATTGAAAAGACAACACATACAATCCAATCAAATACACTGGGAAATTGTAAGACAAGTGAAGCCATGCACACCAGTCAAAAAAGTGTATTACCTGTTCTTATAAGAAAAGTACCAGATACTCATGCAGAGACCAACTCTAAACCAAAGAAAGGAGATCTTTTCTCATTGCGCCCACACAAAACATTTCTGGATGTCAAACATAAATACACAATGTATAAACAAGTCGCCTGACGAGAGCAGCATCTCGAAACTCTAGAGTCGCGACAGGTATTTAAATTTGTTGTATTATCTATCTATCTATCTATCTATCTATCTATCTATCTATCTATCTATCTATCTATCTATCTATCTATCTATCTATCTATCTATTTATCTATTTATCTATCTATCTATCTATGATATCTATTTACCAATCTATCGATATATCTATCTATTTATCTATTTATCTTTCTCTCTCACTCTTTCTCTCCCTCCCCCTCTCTCTCTCTCTCTCTCTCTCTCTCTCTCTCTCTCTCTCTCTCTCTCTCTCTATGTACATAGCACTACCGGTAGTGACAACACAGCATTGTTTTTGTGTTTGGGTTAAATTGTGTGTGTGTGTGTATGTGTGTGTGTGTGTGTGTCAGAAGCTGGCAAGTTGCTGCGTGTAATCGTTTATATTCAAGGGCCCAGAATGGGAACAAAAAGCCGGATCTATTAGCAGTAGCCTACATAATTGGAAACCCTACACAGATGAAAATCTAGCGGTGCAAATTCATCAGTGCAATGAACCTAGACCCCCCCCCCCCTTTTCTCCCCCAATCCCCGCCCCTTAATGGTTGTTTTTTTTTACTATTTAAAAAAGCCAAGGTTGACTTCCGGGTCTCAGTATTATAGAATCATTGTACTCTGTACATTTTTCCTACAGCGGATCGAGGCTAAGAGGGGGGGGGGGGGGATAGCAGGGTGAGGGAGCAAAATAAAATAAGCCCTTTCCAAGTGGGCCTACCGCAATAACAATAACAAAAGCACAGCCCCCACAGAGATCTTTGTTCTGAGCATGTAGGGCGTTGCATATTTGGTGGCACTGAGCGAGTGGCATAACGACATTTTAAATTGTTTAAAAAATGTAAGCGTGTCATCGATTACATTGGGTTCGCGGTAGAGCTTGGGTATAGAGCTTCAGCTTCTAAGGTAGAGGGCCTATGGATCGAACTCTGCTCTGACGACAACTTTTTTTTTTAGTGGTTGGGTCGGTGTCAGAATAATGTGACCGGCCAAGTGACTGGGTTTATTTCCTCAATATAAAACTTCAGGAATAAGGCTACTCTGTGGGCGAGTCGCGAGACCTACGTCTGAATATTTTACGTGCTACCACACAGAGACAGTGAATACCATGCCTCGTGTCATCAGTCGGTCCCCCTATAGCGACACAGATCCAACCATTACGGCATTAGAGTGGCCAAGTACCACATAGCCCGCTCTTAAGCACAGACTGTGATATCCCTCTGTTACTAATGACCTTACTTTAGCCAAAACTGGTCTGTTGAGTTGAGTTGGTTTAACGTCCAGCATAAGCATTATATAGGTTATATCGTGGACGGGCCTCACGACTGACGTCTGACAATTTTTCATACTGCCACACACAAGACAGGGCGGCGATACCATGGCTCACGTCTCAGCCAGTCATATTATACTGACAACGACCCAACCAGTAGGGAGCAAAATCGCCAGGGCTCGCACCACGGACCTTATATGTCGGAAGTCGATGTTTTACCACTGGACCACCGCGCCCCACGTCATCTATACTCATTAAACTACTCGTCATTGTCTTTTTGTAACTTTGGAAGTGTTGTTAAGTTAAGTAAATTCCTACGATTAGTTTTGAACCCCTTTGGTAGTTTGGGGTTACTCTTTGAACATTGTTTACGCGAGGTCTAACCTTTTATGAAAGGAAGTTTGTTACTTCATAAATCGAGATTAAAGATTCTTTGTTCCTATATTTTCAATTGCAGCTGCCTCTGTTCTGGTGTGAAAGAAAACAATCTTGTAGTATATAACTTAAAAAACACACTTTACCCACTCCTCCCTCACAAAAAAATGTTAAAAACTATCTTTATCAGTTATACGAACAACATAAACACACAACAATTACAACAACATCAATAACAACACGACAACAACAACAACAGCAGCAAAATAGGACTCCATGTCTCCCCGACCTGTCTCGTGTATGGCAGCACATACATTGGTCAGACGTCAGTCTCGTGGTGCATCCACAGTATAGCCTATAAAGTACTAGGCAGCTCAATTTTACTATAAGCAACTAACTCAAATCAACTCAACTCCCCGTCCTATTTCTTGTGAGGTAGGACATAAACCTATCAGATGTCATTCTTGGAGCCCGTCCACAATACAGCCTATGTAGTGCTGATGTTGGAAGTTAAACAGCTAAGTGAACCCCACTGGAGTTGCCTATTCTACACCTTGCTACACTGGCTGCCTGTTACCAACATCCACATATATCTTTCTGACTATTTAAATTATACTATGTACTTGCTAGGAAGTTTAGATCTTCAGCAGATGAAACCACCCTTTTCGTACCAAAAAGAAATTGTAAACTCACAGATTAGCGATCTTTTTTTCTATCTCGATCCCAAATTATTAAAATCCTTTCAAAAACATGAGCGCGGCATCTTTCATCGAAATATTGAACGCAAGCTAGAATTATACCTTCTTAAGGGTTTAAATTTAAAGTGTTAATGTTTTAAATAGCTCTTATGGTTTCTTGTGACATTTGATTATAAAAAAATTTAATATGTGCGAACATTTTATGTTTATTTTTCTTCAGTAATTGTTATTATTTATTATTATTATTATTAAAGAGAGAGAGAGGGGCAGAAATTGTGTATAACATAATTATGATACAATATTGGCATTATTTCAGAGAGATTGAGAGAGGAAAAGAGGTGAAAGAGGAGTTTGAGAGAGAGGGAGGTGAGAATGGTATTATATTTATTTATTTGTTTGTTTATTTATAGTAATGATTACTTGGCAACCCACGATGTTCGTGTAGATTGTTGAAAAATAAAGGCTGAAAAGTACTGATGGTTGTGTAGTGTACTACAACTCAAAATTATGTTTTAATAGGTAAAAACCATTAGGAATTAAACAATGTCTTCACTTAGAGATACACTTTTATACTGTGAAAAACTCTTACAGATTATGTTTGTAAGCTTTTGTTTTCGTTTCTTTTTTGTGTGTGCATTTGAATGCTTTTTGTAATCTTTATTTTTTTATATATATTAGTCATAACAAGTTGACATGTTAATTATTTTGAGAGGCTATTGAAATTTTTAAAGTAGGCTTGTTTTTAATCTTCTGGTTTTTCAGTTAACTAAGCATTCTAACAAACCGATGCATTGTGCCTGTAAAAAAATTTACACTTGTAAAACACATCTATTGTTGTGCATAAATTTGTTGAACCAGATAAATCCTCGTGCATAAATCTACTTTTTGTAGTTTCGATTAATTGGATTTATTGAATGGTTTTCAGAAAGAAAATTATTATCATTGTATGATTGAAGAAGGAGGCAAAGGGAATTAATTCTCTAAAGGGGGATTAATGTCCCTCCTCACAGCACATTCTCTAATTTCACTGCTTAGCAGGCAATGCTAGGTTGTAAACACATGGCCTTCTTCTTCTCCTTCTTCTTCTTCTTCTTCTTTTCGGCTCAATGTGCTTAAATGAGAAAGTAGAGAGTGTTTGCATAAGCTCAAGATTATGCCCACGTGAATGTAGGAAACTTAACTAATGCATTGCACATTTTTGTTCAATTTTCTGTCACCCTACAAAAAGCATTTACCATAATCAATTTTCGGCTTAGCTCCAACATAATAAGATTGTCATGTTTATTATTATTATTATTGTTGTTGTTGTTGTTGTTGTTGTTGTTGTTGTTGTTGTTGTTGTTGTTGTTGTTGTTGTTGTTATTGGGCCAGTTTTTGCACGGCCTCCGTTGAGTGTTTGGAATCTACAAGAAGAAAGCAACAGAAACTAACATTAGATTTAAATTTAACATAAATTTGGTTGACAATGTTTGTTTATCTGCTCAGGACAGTCCTAGCCCTGCTTTAACCACAATCTGTAACGAGTGCACACATTGGAAATACTATGCGTTATTATAACAACAACAACAACAACAACAACAACAACAACAACAACAAGCGTTATAATTCTATTGCGCTCTTTGTAATCAGGGATAAACGTCTCTGTAATCAAGTCATTATTGATTACTCATAATTGTGATAATTATGTTTATCAAATTGGCATTTTCATCAGTCTGTAATCGGCGCGTTACTCTACTATAGATTTGACTGCGTAGGTGTAATTTTCAGTGGCTATAAGGCTATAAGTATAACAGTATAACAGTATAAAACGCAGATGGCTCCACGCTTGCCTTTTTCCAGGTATAACGAGATTTTGAATTTTTGCAAGACGATGTAGGTGCCCTTTCTTTACTGTAACATTTGTCTCTTTAGCCTAGAACTGGTTGTTATTAATTTTTCTTTACCACGATTCTTGCCCATCGCTCTGTTTGTAGGCCTGATTCTCTAGTGTAACTGTAGATGGATTTGAACAATCATAGATAATGACGGTTCTCATTTTGACGTTGTTTTCTGGGCCCAGAACGTTAGAACCCAGGTTTGCACCGGGTTTAGGGAACTTAGGAGGATACGCTAAACAGTTATAGAACCCCCGTTCTTTGAAATTGGCGATGTTTACCTCTTCAGTAAAAAACAAACAAAACAAAACAGAACAAAAAAGAAGGTAAAAAAGTATGTGTGTGTATGTGGAAGGGGGAGAGGGGGAGGGGCGATGAAAGGTATGTAATGTCGACGATGGTGCTCGTATGTTTTCGTGTATTGTTTTATTTGAATGAGGTAACATCAAATCAATCCATCAATGAGGAATAAGTTCTAACACTCCGGTGAAAAATAGTATAGCCCTGAGTAATGTTGGTCCAATGCAAGAGCTTTCTCTAGAGGCAGCATTGCTTAGTCTGCAGGGAAGAACTAGGACTTTCCCACGATTTCTCTAACTCAGCTGGAAGTCCTGAGCTCTGTTTTGCGTTTTAGTCAGCTTATTAAGTGAGGCTATCCAAAATGGCAGGCAACGTCACCGTATTGTCTGATGTGAACAAGTTTTTGCATTACAGGTGTAATACATGTAGTAATCTGTTTTTTAAATGAGCACCATAGAAGGATACCTAGTGAGTATTCTTTGTCTAGCCTACACGGCAAGTAGTCTAAGAATGCTAACTGTTCGAACTGTTACAAATATTTTAATGATATAGCTTACATTGTTGTACATGTATATTTCAGTGCCCCCGCCTGCTATGTAATGGATGCCTCGTTATCAAGCAAGATGGCCCCACGACGGTGAGTCATGCTCGATCAGAGACCCCAAGTACAACAGCACGGGCGCCGACAACTCGTCTCAAGGCACCTTAGTCCAGTTGTAAGCTTATCGAACATTGTACTTACGACACCTTGGATAGAATGCACAAACAAGACGTTGCTTACGCCTTGTCGTAACAATATAAAAATAAGAAGGCTTACCACGAGTCGTAAGCTACTTCATGTTTGTGCCTTCTTTCTAAGTCTATAAAGGAGAACATACTGGTGAAAAACACAAAGTAAAACTATAATTAGGAAAAACACAACGATAAGAGCATAAAGATGAAAAATACAACGTAGAGAGCATAAAGATGAAAAACACAACGTTGAGAGCATAAAGATGAAAAACACAACGTTGAGAGCATAAAGATGAAAAACACGACGAAGAGAGCATAAAGATGAAAAAGACAAAGTAAAACTATAATCAGTATAAACGACTTTCAACGAACCGCGCCTCCTCTATGTTGGGCGAAAACCGCCTTATCTTCTGAGAAAGAAAATCTTCTCCGAGGCCCTGGCTTAAATGTTTGTCCCAGATGTTTAATAAAACTGTCAACTTGATTTAGAAGACCTGAAATGATTGTAGAAATTATCGCGAAGTAGATCCCATACTGACCAAAGGAGGGCAGTATTTGAAAAGCGATCTATGATAGTAGAAATTATCGCGTAGTGGATCCCATACTGACCAAAGGAGGGCAATATTTGAAAAGCGATCTATCGGGCTGTGTGATAGAGGGGTTATCTGTGTGAAAGCGATTATACCAGAGACCTGTGAAATAGTGAGAGGTTCCACTGGGAGGATTTTGCGTATGTGGGTCTAGATAATGAAACCGGCTGACTCCTTTTTGAAACGTTACTAAAAACTTCGTCTAAAAATTAGCCAAACCGCCTTAATTTCAATGAACACATAGAGTGAGCACCCTTCACGCTAGCCCCCTAGCAATAGAAGTGTGAGCTTTTTGTGAAACGTCTCACTAAATCTATAGTCTCTGACTATACAAAGTTATCCCCCAGTTTCACTTACCCCGCGATTTTTTCTGTCGTTGTATCATATCACGATCAGATCGTCTCGTTTGCCTCCGCCAATCCATCTTCCTAGCAGCTAGACCTTGACCGATTATTTGCTCATCTGTTCAACTGCCTGTGTCTGTGTCTGTCTGTCTGCCTGTCTGTCTATTTGTCTATCTTTGTTCTCTCTCTCTCTCTCTCTCTCTCTCTCTCTCTCTCTCTCTCTCTCTCTCTCTCTCCATTGTAAAACGACTTCTAAACTAAGTACCTCTGCGCTTACTCAGCCCGACCTCCTTGTGGTTGATGACACTTTGAGCACCCTTCGTATGAATGACAGCTCCCTTAAAAAAATTACATGTATATACATTTTTAGATGCCTCGAAAAAAATCCTATAAGTGTACTAACAAACGGTACATCAAACAGATTGTTGTTTGTTTGTTTTGTATTTGTTTTGTTTGTTTTTTTTTGTTGTTGTTTTTTGCGTTACGCCTAACGTCAACAGTATATAGAATATAAGTGGGCGGGGACCCAAGACTGAGGTCTGGCAGTTTTACGTGCTGCCACACACGCAACAGGGCGAGGACACTTAGACTCCTGTCTCAGCCTTAGCTAACTTAGAGCTGCAGATCATCAGTCCAACGAACTGTTGGCTGGGTTTGTTCAGTTTGTTTTCTGTGGGTTTTTTATTTGTTGTTTAGCGTCCAACTTGAGCACTTAATAGGCTATACTAGTATACTGTGCACGGGCCCAAAGACTAGATCTAGATCTATCTTCTGGCAATTGTGCGCGCTACCACACAGAGACACATCATCATCATCATCATCATCATCATCATCATCATCATCATCATCATCATCATCATCATCATCATCATCATCATCATCATCATCATCATCATCATCATCATCATCATCATCATCATCATCATCATCATCATCATCATCATCATCGCCATCGTCATCATCACCATCAACTTCACTATCAACATCATCACCACGAGTATCACCAGTATCACCATTGTCATCATTTTCGGGGAAAAGGAAAGGATCAAGAGTTCAAGATAGAAAAGATAAAAAAGCGGGGGTAGAGAGAAAGAGAGAAAGATAAACTTAGAGAGGGAAAGATAACAGAAAGAGAGAAAACGGGATGAAATAATGACATAATATTGACGGGAGGAGAAAACGATTGAGGTAGAGTCAATGTTAAATATTTAAGAAGAAGCACATCAAAGGCAGAGCCCTGGCTCATAGCGTCTAAAGCAATTGACTGGACAAACATTAAGTCTGCATTAATCTTTGATACATTCACGCCTACATGTATCACTGCTTCAGATAATTAATACTTGGTTTTATCCATTCATTATTATTATTATTATTATTATTATTATTATTATTATTATTATTATTATTATTATTGTTATTGTTATTGTTATTGTTATTGTTATTCAGGGGAGTGGGGGGGGGGGGGAGGGGCAGAAATTGTGTATAACATAATTATGATACATTTGGCATTATTTCAGAGAGATTGAGAGAGGAAAAGAGGTGAAAGAGGAGTTTGAGAGAGAGGGAGGTGAGAATGGTATTATATTTATTTATTTGTTTGTTTATTTATAGTAATGATTACTTGGCAACCCACGATGTTCGTGTAGATTGTTGAAAAATAAAGGCTGAAAAGTACTGATGGTTGTGTAGTGTACTACAACTCAAAATTATGTTTTAATAGGTAAAAACCATTAGGAATTAAACAATGTCTTCACTTAGAGATACACTTTTATACTGTGAAAAACTCTTACAGATTATGTTTGTAAGCTTTTGTTTTCGTTTCTTTTTTGTGTGTGCATTTTGTAATCATTTTTTTTTGGACATAATATTATTTATCATAACAAGTTGACATGTTAGTTATTTTGAGAGGCTATTGAAATTTTTAAAGTAGGCTTGTTTTTAATCTTCTGGTTTTTCAGTTAACTAAGCATTCTAACAAACCGATGCATTGTGCCTGTAAAAAAATTTACACTTGTAAAACACATCTATTGTTGTGCATAAATTTGTTGAACCAGATAAATCCTCGTGCATAAATCTACTTTTTGTATCTTGGATTAATTGGATTTGTTGAATGGTTTTCAGAAAGAAAATGATTATCATTGTATGATTGAAGAAGGAGGCAAAGGGAATTAATTCTCTAAAGACGGATTAATGTCCCTCCTCACAGCACATTCACTAATTTCACTGCTTAGCAGGCAATGCTAGGTTGTAAACACATGGCCTTCTTCTTCTCCTTCTTCTTCTTCTTCTTCTTTTCGGCTCAATGTGCTTAAATGAGAAAGTAGAGAGTGTTTGCATAAGCTCAAGATTATGCCCACGTGAATGTAGGAAACTTAACTAATGCATTGCACATTTTTGTTCAATTTTCCTACAAAAAGCATTTACCATAATCAATTTTCGGCTTAGCTCCAACATAACAAGATTATCATGTTTATTATTATTATTATTATTATTATTGTTGTTGTTGTTGTTGTTGTAGTTGTATTGTCATTACTACCAGGTTCATGTTTATTATTATTATTTTTTGGCGATCCCGCCACTTGGACAAAACAGAACGCGCTTGTTTAGGGGAATGCTGCCCTCTCTTTGGTTACTCTACAGGCCGGCTTGGCAATATAAAAACTGTCTATACTAATTGACGATTTCTTGTACATTTACTATAAGTTACAACATTGTAAAACTTCACAAACAAACTTTTAAAGATGACACTGGTAAAGAAAGTTTAGATCTAAAGCTCGGCCCTGAGCCGCGGTGTCTTGGTGTCAGGCGCTTCATTCACCTCTTCTCAACAGACGGCAGAGGTTGTATCGATCCGCCCTCAGTTGGCGTGACATCATCGGGAGGGTAAGGAAAACACAACCACGCCAGCTATTACATGTATCACACGCGAGGTACAGCTATTGTTCTCATGGACCACAAAAAAAGTTCTTCAATAGATAGAACTGTTTCTGTTTTTCCAACGGATAATTTTTTTTCTATTTTCGAGTGCGTTCTATTTTAATGTGTTTTTTTATAACTTAATTTTAAAAACTGTTGTTGTTTAAAGTCTTTGCATTTTTCATTCTAATCAGTATTTGCATTATAAATCTGGTGTCGCAGTGGAATTATTCTAAATGAGTTTCTAAGAAGCCAATATTAAATAAAATAAGGACTATAACTCTCACCATGATTATTAAAAGCTGGAGCAACTTGTTTTCAAGGTAGCAAAAGCCGAAGGATTAGCACAGGTCAAATGAGCCATAGTAGTAGTAGTAGTAGTAGTAGTACTACTACTACTACTACTACTACTACTACTACTACTACTACTACTACTA
>RQTK01000253.1:103203-137435 GCA_003991915.1 Elysia chlorotica
AGTAGTAGTAGTAGTAGTAGTAGTAGTAGTAGTAGTAGTAGTAGTAGTAGTAGTAGTAGTAGTAGTAGTAGTTGTTGTAGTAGTAGTAGTAATAGTTGCAGTAGTAGTGATACTTGTAGTATTCGTTATAGCAGTAGTAATATTAATAGTAGTTGCACACACACACACATTTAAGAACGATGCGTTTTTCTTTTGCTTGTCCGATTTTGTTTGTTTCTTTAATATTTTGTGTACTTATTTTTTAATGGCCATGTTATTTGCGTAAACTTAACTATACAATTTTATACTATTTAGGCAGTTACTTTAGTATATCTCCGAATAGAGGTAAACTCTTTTTTTCCAGCACTGCGTCTTTTTATTAAGTGCTCCTCGCGAGAGCTCGACACAGCGAAATGCACTTCACAAGATTTAACCAAAAGTTAGTGGAAGTACCAGCAAAACGTGAGATCTGCAGGAAGTGTGTGTATGTGTGTGTATATATGTGTGTGTGTGACTGTGAGTGTGTGTGTGGGGGGGGAGGGTTGTGTGTGTGAGTGTGTGTGTGTGTGTGTGTATGTTAGCTCATCGTTAACAAAGTTAGCAACGCTTCGCAGTGCCACTTGCCACTTGCCAGTGTAGTGCTCCCGGAAATCTGCCTCAAATGCACCAGGAATTAGAGACGAGAGGATGAAACTTCCTCTGCTCCTCAGACGCACATGGTGTATGCGTGAGACTGAGAGGTTAGGCATTTTCTAAGCAGATGTCTAGATAAGAATTAAGCAATACAGGGTATTGTTGTTTCGTGTAGCATAATTATTATTATTATTTTTTGGCGATCCCGCCACTTGGACAAAACAGAACGCGCTTGTTTAGGGGAATGAAGGCGTTTCTTTGTGTAAGCCGCTCAACACGCAGGGTAGAATGCACAAACAAACCGTAGCGTATGTCTCTTTATAACAATATAAGAATAAGGAGGCATAGGCACGTTTTTGTTTTTGCACTCTACCCCTTGTCTGTACATGATTATAGCCTCGCAGTTTTACCTTTTTATTCTTGTTTTACTTCCTATTTAATATTGAATAGGAAATAACCTTTTTAAATGATTATTATCATCATCACCATTATTTTTTATTATTACTATTATTAACCCTTGTTATTACTACCAACGTCCTCATTATAAGTACCATCACTTCCTCTATTCTCTGTGTACCCAGCATCTGAGTAACGTGAGTGGGTTCCAAGCCGCGGCCAGGGAGCTGCTAGAGTGGTGCTCTGACCAGCGCGCCTTCCAGCTACAGTTCGAGGACAGTCTTATGGGATGTTTGACCGTGAGTACTTTGTAATGTCTATACATGTATTGTACTGTTTTTTTGCTAAGCGTCCTACAGTCTTATGGGATGTTTGATAGTGTTACTTTATCATTTATTTCTATATTGTACTTTCTTTATTGAAAAGCGTGCTGCAGTCTTATGGGATGTTTGACAATGAGTACTATATAACTTCTATACATGTATTGTATTTTCTTTGTTGCGTCCAACGTCAGGACTATATAGTGTATCTTAACACAGCTCCTAAATGGAGTCTCCCCTTTATGTTTCGATATAGCGGTCTTGTTCGTGACTTGAAGAATTTATTTTGCGTACATTGCTCTCTCTCTCTCTCTCTCTCTCTCTCTCTCTCCCCCTCTCTCTCTCTCTCTATCTCTCTCTCTCTATCTCTCTTAACTTAATTTCTATTTAACTATCTATCTATCTAGCTAGCTAGCTCTCTGTGTGCATTACGTCTCCTAGATTTCCTTTGTTGAGATATTTTTATACAATTTGTTTTACACTTGAAACTTGGCCTTTGTACTCATCTTGTCGCAGAGCCGTCAAATCAACCAACCATCAAACACAGTTATAATTTTAGCCAAGAAAGTAACGAAACAACTATGGAACAATACGCTTTTCTGGCGTAACGTTGGCATGTCTGCTGGTTCTCGTCCATTGGCCCTTAACGCCGTAAACCACAAGTTTAACTGCCTCTTCTACGCGTCTGTATGTAATGCCTGACCCCACTTGTTCCGTTTTTATACCGAAAAACTGGGACAGGGTATGTCTTTCTGGGTCACATCCTTACTCCTGGTTTTACTTAGTAATAAAATAGTTGACATATTGTGTATTCCTAGTGAGAACTAAAGAAGCAAACGTTATTCTGTGAAATGATAGTTCACATGTTGTAATCCTAGAGTTACTTGAGTAATGTATTCAGTAAAACAATAGTTGATTATTGTGTGTTCCTACAATAGTTCAATATTGTTTATTCCTAGTGATAAGTAAAGATGTACACGTTATTCGGTGAAATGATAGTTCAATATTGTGTATTCCTACAATAGTTCACATATTGTGTATTTTTAATGGTAACCTTAATACGTTGTTCAGTAAAAGTTCAAATTTTGTGAATTCTTGGTGGTCTCTAAACCACGCTATTAAGCAAAATAATAGTTCATATGTTATGTAATCTTAGCAGTAACTTCAGACCGGATTCAGTAAAACGATAGTTCATTAATCTGTATTCCTACAATAGTTCACATAATAAAATTGTGTCTTCTTTCAATAGTTTCTAGATATCACTTAAGTACCTTATTCGGAAAAACACTAACGCTTTGCAAGTCGTCAGAGTGGGATATAAATGTACTGTTTCAGAATAAAATTACAAACCTATTAAAGACAAAAAGCAATCTGCGTAGATTGAAACACTTATCACTTATTAATAATGATAGTAATATGTGATGAACCCTACGGTTTTGGCACTTCCCTTGGCCTGCGTGAAACAGTCAATATAAGCGAGATTACGGATTTCTCTGTTTCAAACCTCACGTCCTCACAAGACAGAGGTGGCAAACCAATCTTGTTACTTAGTTATTTCAAGATCACCTTCAGATTCAGGTTTGATAAAGATAGCTCACCACGGCATTCTCATCTAATAAACATTACACATACATGTTTATTCCAAAAAATTGTAGGACCTGTTCTTAACATACAGAAACCTTTCCCAGGCGTTCTTGTTAAATAAAAGCTTTAAAGATGTATACTGTTGCTGTTCGTCAAAATGATATTTGCGAAATGAAATGCTGGCGCTGCTCGTCTACTACATAAATATCCTAATGACTTGCGTATGAATATAATACTCGTCTCCTAGCCGCGGAATTGATACCTTCATCAGACATTATGAAAAGCATCTTAGCCAAAACGACTTTGTCAATACACTTTACATCTGCTCAGTATTTATCAGATGTTCTGAACTGTTATATGTAATGCTTTCACCACCGCAGTCGCGATGTGCCATTCGTGCACAGAAAAAATCCTGCCTAATTTGTCAGGAATAATTGAAAGCCCACAGCTCCGTCCCCACCTCTTTATAATAATTGTTTGAAACGGGTCCAGCATAATTATAAGCAGCATAATTATAAGCAGCATAATCGCCCATGTTTCATGAAAGCAAGCGCAGTAGTTTAATCAACTTGTGGGTGTTGTAGGCTTGAGTTCCTTGCATGTAATCTGAAGAGAATGTTGTTTCAAAGTACTCCAAGCCTATTGTTCTCAAATCTGCCCATCTTGCTCATATGTTCCCCTGATTTTTTTTTTTGTAGCCAGACCTTAGTGCATCTGTAAATTCACCTCAACAGGACCACGTCATGTCTGTTGTGGCTTTTATTTGTTAAAGTCAGGGCATGGTATATTATATATACTGGTGTCTTTGGGTGGTGCAGTGCAATGGAAAAAGCCCAGAGAGCTTGTCAAGGAAACCCAAAAACTTGACCGCACTTGCAAATCGTTATCCTCCATGCTTGTCTACCAAGGGAGAATGAAGCGCAAGGAATCCTTTACGTCACGCGGCAGTGTCTCTAACAATCCTTTGTAAAGTCCACACATGTCAGACAAACTAATTGTCATAACGCTGCCCGCGGCTATCAGTTGTGCGACATTCAGTCTGCGTGACTATCAGTTGTGCGACATTCAGTCTGTGTGGCTATCAGTTGTGCGACATTCAGTCTGTGTGACTATCAGTTGTGCGACATTCGGTCTGTGTGACTATCAGTTGTGCGACATTCAGTCTGTGTGACTATCAGTTGTGCGACATTCAGTCTGTGTGGCTATCAGTTGTGCGACATTCAGTCTGTGTGGCTATCAGTTGTGCGACATTCGGTCTGTGTGACTATCAGTTGTGCGACATTCGGTCTGTGTGACGATCAGTTGTGCGACATTCAGTCTGTGTGACTATCAGTTGTGCGACATTTGGTTTGTGTGACTATCAGTTGTGCGACATTCAGTCTGTGTGACTATCAGCTGTGCGACATTCAGTCTGTGTGATTGAGGAACTCGCCAGAAGTGTGGAAAATCGATTGTCTTCTGGGAAAATGTAATTGGACACTTTTTATTTAAGCCAGAAACTGTTCTCCCTGTGGAGGGACCAATTATTTTTCACCTTTGAAGAACTAATCATTATTTCACCGATGACACGTTTCAATGTTGATCTCCAATAATATTCCTGCTGTTCAATCTGTTACATGATCTTCGCCGACGCATCAAACATTTTTTAATTTTTGATTGAAAAATGTTGTGTCATCTATGTGTTTTAATAAGTTTTTATAACCACAAGTTAACTGCGAGTTTTCAGTAATACATGTCACTGCATTCGAGTGTGTACGTTTGAAAGTAAAGCAATAATAATAACAGTATAAGTATACGACCTGTGGCAGTATCAATCGACGCAATCAGCAAATATATTGGCTATATTGTGGACGGGTCCCAAGACTAATGTTGGCAATTTCACGAGCTGTCCCAAACAGACAGTTTGATGCTACCATGACTTCTGTTTAAGCCGCTCACATTATACTGAGGAAGAACGCAGACAAATAAATCATTATTTTTGGCGATCGTGGGTTTCAAACCAGGGACCGCCCGATTGGTAGACTAAAGCTCTACCACTTGCGCTGTTCAGTAGGGCTTAGTGAGCAAATAGTGAGGCACAAAACAATACATAACGGGTAAGCTTACTGCTTCAGCCTCCATAAAGGCGTGGTTAGTTTTCTATTATCTTTGTTTTGACTGCCAATACCGTCTCAAAATAATGCTCAAACGATGTGGTTTATAGCCAGTAGCCGAGTAGCAACTTACAGCTGTCGCCGTGATTAATATAGTTACAGCTGCTTTGTAAAGATTTAGCCTAACGTAATGGCGAGCACGGTGCATAAAAATGAAGCATATTAAAACATGTATCTACAATCATACGACCAAGCCCCTCCCCATCCACCGCTACTTTCAATGCTTTCGTCACTTTCCTCGTGTTACGCCATTTTGTTATTCCATTCATCATCTTTTCTCATTGATTTTGGTTCATTGCCGAGACGTCACACGTTTTGTATCTGTGTGTATCTTTCGCTTCAGGTAGCACGCAGGAAGCTGATGACGATCTGGTGTCATCTGTGCCACAATGCTTCTAGCAGAATAGGCCTCAACTTCATTGGCTTTACTTCGATTAGAATGTTTGATCATAGTCGTCCTGTGCATATTATTGATGAATAGCGGTTTTCAATCCCCTTCCTTAAGGGCAGTGTGTTAGAATGTAGAATTTAGAATGTGTCTTCTCAGTCGTTCTATGCTAGGCTTCTGCCACCTACGGTGTTTCGTCACCAAGGCAGTCCCGTATTTAAGACAGAGCCCTAGGCCTTGGACCCCTTGTCCCCCACTCAAAGGAGCTCCCCACCAGAAGCGACCCTCCTTTAAAACGCTTTTTGCAAAATTAAGCACCCTAGGACAATCATAAGGGCGGTGACCGCCCCGCCGCACCTGAGCTGAGAGCCCAAATAGTCGTAAGTCAAGATACAACTCAGGAATCCACTGCTGGGTGTGGTTTCTTTGAAACCAAAGAGTCGTATGACACTCTTGCGATAAGAACGGCACAGATACTTGAAATTAAAAAGACGCATGTGGACTTTCAACCCTTTGGAAGTCAATTTTTTTCCGAACGTGAGATACGACTACAAATAATGTTATATAACTTGCTTAATTCTAAAACTACAGCTCTGGCGTTTTGACAGGTGGTGGGCACCACTTTGCGCCTTAACATAATTTTATTTCCAAGTCATATCTCGAGTTGGGACTCTTTGGGTCCTACCCACGATGTAGTTTTCTCATGTTTCGTTTAAACATTAACTTTGCTTTTAAAAATGGAAGTTGTTTGTTCCATCCTCGTCATGAGTATATTTATTCTGTAGAATGAGTTGCTATTGCAAACATAAAATTATATGTGTTATTTTTTTAAACTGGCTCAAGTGGTAGAGCGTTGGTTCCCAGGTGGAAAGGTCTGCGGGTCAAGTCCAATGATCGGTCGAAAATTGTGTTTGTCGGAATTCACTTCCTATTGGTTGGGTCGGTGTCAGTAAAGTATGACCAGCTGAGGCAGGTATCTAGGTCTCCCCGCCCTGTCCCGTCTGTGGCAGCATGTAAAACCATCAAACATCAGTCTTGCGGCCCGCCCACAATATTTTCCATATAGTGCTGACATTTCACGTAAAGCAACAAAACAAACAGACTCTGTGGGGAGCGTGGTTCATCGTCTGGAGCTCGGGCCGAGTGGAAGAGCGTTCGATCTGTATCAGACCGGCACGGGCAAGAGACGTGGTATCCCCGCACTGTCTCTGTGTGGGTAAACTGACCAGCAGATTGGAAAAAAATCTGCCTTCATATATCTCCCTAAGGAAGGCTATTTACAACAATGCTCCAATAACAGAACAACATTTCTTACTAGTCATGCAAGCCAAGTCATGGTTACAATCAGAAGTCAGTAAAACACAGGCGGGATTTACAAAAAGGTAGAGGACCGAACTAGAAACCATAATTTCAATTTTAGACACCTCATTGAACATTTTAGACAAATTGATGGTAACCTTCACATCTGCTCCTTTGACAATTCAAAGACATTTGACTGTGTAAAGCATGAGGAACTTTGGGAAACACTAAAAGTGATGAATGTTCACCCTATTATCATAAAATTGATGAAAGGCGTTAATGTCGGACAGGAGGCTGCAGAAAGACTGGAGTGTGGTACATCAAATGGGTTCCCTATTCGCAAGACAAGGCTGCATTCTCTGGCGAAATCTCTTCGGTTTTTACCACTGAGGAAATGATGAGAAATGTTGAACACGGTCAAAGAATTAAGCTTGTTTATGAGCCTTGCATCCAAGGACGTAAACTAAGATACCTGAGGTACGCTGATGACACTGAACCTCTGGGAACAACCCCGAGGAGACTTGACAAGCTGGCCCAAATAGTTAAAGAGGCAGTGAAAAGACATGACTGCTGCTGAATGTGAAGAAAACTAAAATTGTCAACATCGACAGGTGCAGCTCTCTTGCAGATGTGATACTGATAGTAGACGGAGAAGAGATGGAGCATGTAGGGCACTTTGAATACTTTGTTCTAGGACCGACGGAGACGGCAAATGGTCCGTGGAAATAAATTATAGAATATCAACAGCCCTGGCACAAATGAAAAGACTTGACGTTGGAAGCTAAGCAACAAACTCAGACTCAATCCTGAAGTAGGAGATCCGGGCTAGCCTAGCTCTGGCGGTCACGTCTATATATCTACTGGTTGGTGTCACTGTTTGTATAATGCGACCGGCAGAAATCGGGCTTTTCCATCTGGTTACCAACAGGCATGCCCAAAACTATCACAAACCTTTTCATTGGTTGACGACTGGGCGGCCTAATACTGAGCCCCTTTTCATTGGTTGACGACTGGGCCGGCCTAATACTGAGCCCCTTTTCATTGGTTGACGACTGGGCCGGCCTAATACTGAGTACCTTTTCATTGGCTGACAACTGGGCCGGCCTAATACTGAGCCCCTTTTCATTGGTTGACGACTGGGCCGGCCTAATACTGAGCCCCTTTTCATTGGTTGACGACTGGGCGGCCTAATAATAAGCCCCTTTTTATTGGTTGACGACTGGGCGGCCTAATAATAAGCCCCTTTTCATTGGTTGACGACTGGGCCGGCCTAATAATAAGCCCCTTTTTTATTGGTTGACGACTGGGCCGGCCTAAGAATAAGCCCCTTTTCATTGGTTGACGACTCAGTCGGCCTAATACTGAGCCCCTTTTCATTGGTTGACGACTGGGCGGCCTAATAAGGAGCCCTTTTTCATTCATTGTACTATTATTTACATTTTAAATATTGACTTTTTCTCTCTTAAATGGGCTGACATTTTCCCCATACCCTTCACGTTATAAGAAATATTATTTTAACATTCTCGAAGCTACGACAGTTGGTGTCGTTGTTGTTTTTTCCTCTCTTTTTGTGACCTATTTTAAACGTAAGGTTAAAGAAGCAATAAGCCATGTCTGTTGGTGGATCTATGATATCAGCTAAAGACCCGTTTTACCCTGCTAGAATGACAATTTGCAATATGATTATTGATTTTTTCGATTGCGGGCAATTTCTCCACGGTTTAAACAATTGTCGACAACACGTCCTCTTCAATACAAACCAAGCAAAGAATGTTTGGATACAAACAACCAACTTGCTGAGGCCGAAAACTGCACAAGCTAAATAGTGCAGTTGTAGTGAAAGCATTACGCTTCACATCGTTTGTTACATTGTGACCACGAGCGCTGGGTGTGACGGATCTATCGCAACATCCTCACAACTCTGAACTTTAATTTTCCTTTACACGTCATGAGACCCTGAGCTTGCAGAACCAAAGAGATTATAGCGTGTCTTCCGGGGACCAGTATTTGCGATTTGTACTTTATAGTTGGCTGTGTTTTATAACCATTACTATTATAATATTATTAAAATAATAATAATAACAAACAACCAACTGACTGTGGCCAAAAACTAATAGTGTAGTTGCAGTGAAAACAGTACGCTTCACATCGTTTGTTACATTGTGACCACGAGCGCTAGGTGTGACGGATCTATCACAACATCCTCACAACTTTGAACTTTAATTTTCCTTCACAAGTCCGGAGACTCTGAGTTTGCAGAATCAAAGAGATTATAAAGTGTGTTCCGGGGACCAGTATTTGCGATTAACACGTTATAGTTGGTTGTTAGGATTGTTGGAAAAGGCTGATTTATTTACGAGTTTGTTAAAGAACGTTGTGTCTTTACGAAGCCGAACATTTCTTCAAGATTGTAAAATGTAGAAGTGTTCACCATTTTCTAGATGTATGCTTTTTTTCTAGTTCCTGTTGAACGATGTTGACTTGAAAATATATCTATACATATATATTTCCACATAAGATGTGTTAAGTGACTTGTTTTTCTCTCTACTGAAATAAATTTCAACTCCTCCCCCTTAACGAAATGGCGGTGAGGTGCTGCACGTCCCGCCCTTCACTGTTCATGCGTCTGTCACTGTTAAAGGTTGTGCTGCTGATGCTGCTGTCGTCTCTCGCCACCATGCTAGTCTTTCCCGGACTCATCCAGCGCACAGTCCTCCCGTTCAGGAAAAGCTCGGTGGAGCTTCTGTACCCGGACAATCATGAGACGACTTCAATCTTACAGGTACGGGCAGCTCCACACAACGATGGGACAGAAGATGCGACAGCTGACCCTCCCAAGAATGCTCCACAAAAGTGCGTTCTGCCCGCCTTAAAAGTCGACGACCCGCTGATGATGTCCTACGTGAAGAAGCCTTCTCCGTTGAGCTGCAGTTTCCCGACGGTCGAGTGGGTCTACGTCCAGAACGGCACGCTGGTCTACTCGCAAGAAGCCATCGCGAAGGTTGGCAAGTTCTCCTGCGACGTGTCTCCGCTCGTGCGCGTCCCGAAGAACGACAACTCCGTCAAGTGGGGGACAACCATCAGGAACGTCTCTAGCGGCGCCGCCCTGCCGGCGGACTTCTTCAAGGTGGAGTGTCGCCGCCTGGCGGCCAACTCGCCCCGCGCGCCCAGCCCGCAGAGCTACGACTACACCGACATCCTCATGGGCGTGGCGCCCAACAACCGCGCCGTGTGGGCCAAGGTGCGGGGCGTGAAGCCCCCGGCTAACGGCCTGGGCGGCCTGTCGGTCCTCATGCTGGGCTTCGACTCCATGTCTAGGATGTCGTGGATGCGGCGGATGAAATCCTCCAGGGACTACCTCGTGAACGGGCTCGGGGCGATCGAGCTGGAGGGCTACAACATCATGGGGGACGGGACGCCAGCCGCGCTCTTTCCGATCCTCACAGGTGAGTTCAGCCTGCTAGCTGATTGATTTACGGGGTGAGGACCTCACAGGTGAGTTCAGCCTACTACATGTAGCTGATTGATTTACGGGGTGAGGACCTCACAGGTGAGTTCAACCTGCTAGCTGATTGATTTACGCGTCCGTTTGGTTCTTAAGGTCCATGCTGATATTACTTCATATTCTACTACCACCACCACTACCACTTCCACTGCAAATACTCTACCGTACTCTTACTGTTGCTCATACTGATACAACTACTGCTGCTGCTGCTCTCACTTGTACTGTTGCTAACAAGTTGTTGTGTGAAAGGGGCCAAACGTTAAAGTCTGTCGATTTTACTTGCTGTCAAACGATACAAAACAGAGCGTCTTAAACACAGAAAAGGGGGAGGGGGTAAGAGAGAGAGAGAGAGAGAGAGAGAGAGAGAGAGAGAGAGAGGGGGAGAGGGAAGGGAGAGAGGGAGGGAGAGAAAAGGGGGAGAGAGAGTTATTATTCATATGCTTTTTATTGATATTTTCATGCAAATACATGTATCCATGTATCACTGTTGTTGGTATATTTGTGGACAAATACAAGTTTGTCTCATCTTATCTTATCTTATCTTATCTTGTTTTGTCTTATCTTATCTTATCTTGTTTTGTCTTATCTTATCTTATCTTGTCTTATCTTATCTTATCTTATCTTATCTTATCTTATCTTATCTTATCTTATCTTATCTTATCTTATCTTATCTTATCTTATCTTATCTTATCTTACCTTATCTTATCTTATCTTATCTTGTCTTATCTTATCTATGAAGTTTAAGAGAGGCTGCCGGGCCAACACGCCCAGGCACCGGGACTGGCTGAACTGGGTCAAGGACATCTACCACATGTACCCCAGCCAGCCCAAGTTCATGATGCACTTCTACGCCCTGCTCAGCCACGACGACAACAACCCGATCAGCCTGGTAAGAATGCTCAGATGGTCAGAGTTGGCTCGCTCTTAGTTTAATTTATATTGTAACCGGCTGAGACAGGATTCCTCGTTTGTTTCTTGTTGGTCTCTGTCTAACGTCAGCACTATATAGGCAATATTGCAGACGCGCTTCATGACTGATAACTGACAATTTAACGTGCTAACAAACACGAGAGAGGGCGAGAAGACCTGAATTCATGTCTCAGTAGGTCACATGAAACTGACACCGATCCAACCAGTAAGGGACGAAATTGGACAAGAAAATATTTGACCAATCGTGGACTTCGAAATGGCCTGGTAGGCTAGACCTTTGGTTGCGAGTACCATTGAGCCAGTTAGATGAATACAGAAAGAGAAAAAAGCGCTAACTTTGGGTGTGTGTGAATCTGCGCAAAATGTGTTTTAACTTTTATGTTCAACTGCACCACTATTTCCATGTAAATTGATGTGACTGTGAACTAAAAGATGTTTGTGCCACCGTATCTTAAATTTACTGATCTATATCAATGCTTGAAACAAATTGCTGAACTTGATGAATAACGTTTACCCATCTTTACCTTTATATATAGACCACTAGAAATAAACTCACATATGTGAGATCTAAACGAGGCGAATCAGGGTTATATAGAGCCCCATAGTAAAAAAAACAACCTATTGTTTTGTATCGTTTTCAAAAGTAAAAAAAGAAGTATTTCTAGCTGTAGAAGTTAGAGAGTTTTTTTTGTAACCTCTTAAAGTAACTTAATAAGGTGCTTCCTAAAACACTATTATACTATATATAGCATTAATGAATCAAAAAGTCTTGGTACTAAAGAGGTGTGTCCATTTCACCCCATTTGCTCCACATTTGATGTCTCTAAGCACACTGTAAAAAAGTCCACAATATAGACTTGTGTCTGATTGATCCCGGATACTATCATCATCATCATCATCATCATCATCATCATCATCATCATCATCATCATCATCATCATCATGTAGTAGTAGTAGTAGTAGTAGTAGTAGTAGTAGTAGTAGTAGTAGTAGTAGTAGTAGTAGTAGTAGTAGTAGTAGTAGTCCATCAACATCATCATCATCATGTAGTTCCGTGCTGGCTTAATGATGTCTACCACGCCCCTCCACATCTGTCTGTCGTCGCATTTCAGAAAGACATCGATGACTTTGGTTCCGCCGATCCATCTCCCTAACTCGCCCCAGATATTTTCTCTCTGTCTTCCTCTCGCTCTCTTTCTGTTCATTTTACCAGCTGGAATAACAATCTTTAGACTTGATGTGCGCGTGACATAGCTAATGAATGTTGCTTGTTGTGTCCTGATTTTGTTGAGAAGATTTAATCAGCACACTATAAATAACACAAGGAGGCCAACATTTAGACTTTGCACCCTTTACCCTGGCTGCTTCTCAAGTATTGTTCTATTTGTTCTCCCCGCAGGCCGATGACGACCTCAAGGCGTTCCTGGAGGAGATGGAGAGTCGTGGCTACCTCAACTCCACCATCCTGGTCGTGTTCGGCGACCACGGGGCGCGCTACGACTTCCTCAGGGCGACCTGGGCCGGCCGGTTGGAGGAGCGACTGCCCTACATGTCCTTCCGGTTCCCGCCCTGGTTCGGCCAGAAATACCCGCACCTGCTGCGCAACTTCCGCACCAACGCGCACCGCCTGAGCACGCCCATGGACCTGCACGAGACGCTGCACGACGTCATCAGGTTTGACGGCATGGGCGTGGGGGACATCACGAAGCGCGGCATCTCCCTGTTCAAAGAGATCCCCGCCGAGCGGGAGTGCAAGCACGCGGATGTCGGGAACCACTGGTGCGCCTGCCTGGACTGGAAGCAGGTCCAGAACCCAGAGTCGGACGCCGGCACTGTGCGCGCCTTGCAGACTGCCCTGGAGTTCATCAACAACCAGACGGAGTCCCAGCGACACCTGTGCGCGAGCCTGGAGATAGAGAAAGTCACCAGCGCGCAAACTTTACGGGCCAACGAGGATTTTTTAATGTTCAGCAAGTCTTTAAAAGACGGACGCTTACCCCTACTGAGTGCCAAGTCGAAATCTACGATAAAAGAGCCCGTGGAGCTCTACCAATTAATGTTCATGACGAAGCCAGGGAAGGGGCTGTTCGAGGTGACCGTGACCAACAAAGGCCACGTCTGGAGCACCTCGGAAAAGGACATCAGTCGGATCAACAAGTACGGGGATGCCCCGTTCTGCGTTTTGAGCATCAACAGACAACTACGCCAATACTGTTACTGTAACTCTCTTGTTGGAAAATCATAGTAGTCACATCAACCGGCTTAATATTTCTATCTTGTGTAATTTTAGTTCCTGTAAATCGCTACAATTTATAAACTGGTGAGTTTATGTATTTCCTTATACATGTACTTTACAGTGCTATCCACCATCAATGATCAAATTAATTTTTGTAAAATTATATAGTTTTATATACCTATGATTTAACAAATTATTCTCAAAATATAACACTAACCCTATCCTACGACACAGATTCAGTCTGGTTCTATGATTAGATATGTATCATCTCAGCCTCGGATTTAGTCAGGTATAAGAGCAAAAGATAGATAGACAGACAGACAGACAGACTGACAAACAGACAGACTGACAGACAGAAAGATAGGTAGATAGATAGATAGATACCGAGGGAAATAAAGAGAGAGAGAGAGAGAGAGAGAGAGAGAGAGAGAGAGTGAGAAACAGAGACAGAGACTGAGACAGAGACAAAAAAATTGGGAAAACGCATAATTTGTACATGCCCAAGCCAAAGATCTTATCCAAAATGTATCTTGTCAAATATTTCACGTAAAGAAATGTACGGAATAGATGACTTCCAATCATCTCCATCTAAACATAACTACTCAAGTGCTTTTAATTATTTTATTCATCTCTCCAGTGCGATTTACTAATCGATTTATCATGAATACTGTCCTGGTTATAGGGGGCGCAGTGGCCCTGCGGGAGAACATCGGCTTCCGACGCAAACGATCCGTGGTTCGAGCCCTGGCGATTTCGCTCTCTACTGATTGGGTCGGTGTCCGTTTAATGTGAACGGCTGAGACAGGAGTCATGGTATCCCCGCCCTGTATCATGTGTGGCAGCACATAAAATTGTCAAACGTCAATCTTGGGGCCCATACACAATATAGCATATATATCACTGATGTTGGACGTTAAACCAAATCAACTACAACTCAACAGTCCCGGTTATAATTATAGTGACTTTTTAAAGACAGCATACAAATCCTAGATAACCCCTCCCTCTTTGAATCCAAGCTAACCACATTTTCTTGGAATCCAAGCTAACCACCCCCAATGACATACAAGTCAACTTCTCGCCTTATTGGAACGAAGCTAACCACGACCACTTAGAATTCCAGCTAACCACACTTTCTTGGAATCCAAGCTAACCACTCCCTCTTGAATCCAAGCTAACCACTCCTTCTTGAATCCAAGCTTACAACTTCCTCTTGAATCCAAGTTAACCACGCCTTCTTGGAATCCAAGCTAACCACGTCCTCTTGAATCCAAGCTAACCACGCCTTCTTGGAATCCAAGCTAACCGCCCTCAATGAAATCCAAGCTAACTACTCGCCTTATTGAAATCGAAGCTAACCACGCCTTCTTGAAATCCAAGCTAATGACTCCCTCTTGGATCCAAGCTAACCACTCCCTCTTGAATCCAAGCTAACCACTCCCTCTTGAATCCAAGCTAACCACTCCCTCTTGGAATCCAAGCTAACCACGCCCTCTTAAAATCCAAGCTAACCACACCCTATCCTGAAATCCAAGCTAACCACGTTCTCTTGGAATCCAAGCTAATTTCACCTTCTTGGAATCTAAACTAACCACGCCTTGTTGGAATGTAAGCTAACAACGCATTAGTAACAATTATGACATCAAAAATAAATAATAGACTAATAAATCAAACGATTTAGATGTAGACAGCTAAAAAATAAAAGGCACTTTGTTATTCACAGATTAATAAAAATTTAATGCTTTGTAATTTTTTTTATAATCGGTCTATGGTTCATTTTGCGAGATTATGTGACACTTTTTGTAACATGACCAATCTCTAATACTACAGTAACTTTTGAAACACATTGAAAGGGGGAGTATCCTTCGTATTTGGCATATGCTGTTTAAATGGTTATTAGTTACCGTTATTGTTTTGAGGAATTTCAATGAGGTTCATGAAGTGTATTTAATATCATCGCTCATCCCTCTATATTTTTTTTGTTACAAATTGGTAATATAATATTTGCGTGAATTACCCACTAGATGTACTTTATATTACGCCGCCTGTTTTGATACAACATGTTTATGCTTCAGTTTCATTTACTTAGGTTAAATGATTATTTAAAGGTGCTTTTTCTCATTACCATTGGTCGTGACAGATTCCAACCGCCAGCGTGTGTGTGTTTGTGTGTGTGTGTGTGTGTGTGTGTGGATAGTCAAGCTTCAATGCAGATCTATATGTGTTTACTTTTGTGTTTGTGAACGTCATATGACAAAGAACTCTATTTGTGTTTATTAATATTAAATGAGAGGAGAGCTAGTTCGAACGGTGTCATTTCTCCTTAAGAATGTTACGTTCTTCAGTTTTCATAGGTCGTTTCTAGTGGTGGCATCTTGGTAAATATCTTCTCTGCACTTCTGACCACTGAATGATCTTGGGATGCACAGTCATACCAAACTATGACTCTTGAGGGATTAGGTTAGGCCGCTGTCTATGAATGTCCAACAAACAGTCATTTAAGTGATAAGCCTTACTCACGAACTTGAAGATCCTGCGTGTTCCTGCCACTGGGACAAACGACATGTTAGTAATAGTAATTTGTTTTAAATTAAAGTAGCACCAGAGACCATTGATTTAGTGAGAGGTCTCACTACGAGACCATACAGTGCGTTTAATACGAGAGGCTAACATGACGCGTGCTTGCTGTATAAACCTAGGCGGATGAACAATGTTCAGGCATAGTTTTTACTAATGTTGTTAGAAGGAAGAAACCGCCTTCACTGCCTTGAGCGATATACGCAAAAACGTCTCTCTAGTTCACACTGTCTGGCAGCAGTTTTGAGATATGCTTGGTTGAAGCAGAGAGGGCGAAATAAAGAGAGATTTCACGCGAAGAATATTGCATATAATGGGTTAGGATAATTTAAGGTGGTTCCTTTATTCTTTAAACCAATACTCAACTAAACGTCTCCGCAAACGATTAACAGTGTGTCAGGATCTTTGCTTTTCGTGTGTGCTTGAACACTCCCAAAACTGCACAGTGTGTTCTTAACGTGAGCCTTAGGCCGCAGATATACTGAGTCTGGGTGGAAGGCAACAGAGGGCGAAGGACAGAGTCGGTCTAGACTGGTAATATAGAGAGACGATGGATGTCTATTTAAACTGTATCCGGCTTTATGTCAAATGTTTGAGTACAGTCGGGTTGAAGAAGTGCATGCGGCTGTATCAAATGAGGCCAATGTTATTGTTTGTTTTTTTATATCTGTGTACTGGACGTTTACTCTGAACATTATGATACATATGCAACAAACTTGGTTGGCGCATGCGTAGTACATCTATAACTATGTTTTTTAATCCTTCAACTGACTTCAATTTGTTGGCAACAAATGACTGGGTCCAAAATAATTATTTTAGCCCTTTAATGTAAATGTGAAGAGCAGTAAGACTGATAGAGGAAAATGTATCAGATGGTTCAAGGGTTAATTTGATGTTGTTGTTTTGTTGTTTTTTACTTTTGTAGAACCCTTATAAATAACCATTGAATCTATGCACCATTTGGGTTTAGTTTTATGACCTTCAAATAAGATAAAATTGTATCTTTGTTAACATTGTATGGGATGAGAGTCTTTTAATGTTCGTAAACGTGAATTGATAAAGAGTTTATGTTTTTGAACGTTACAGGAGCTGAGGCTTTCTCTGTTAAAACGTACATAGTACATATAATGACTATAAAGAGTCTTTGTTTTTATTGCCGGTGCACCTTACCCGAAACAGAGTTGTTTGTAAACCTTCTGTAGGACCAAAGTTGTTCATGTCTAAGAGAAGAGTCGGGTTGTGCTTGCCAATCTTAGTATTCATGCAATATAGTGTTTGTGCGACAAAAAAGAATACTTTGTTTTGTAGCATTTACATGAGATGAGAACTACAAAATGCCCAAAAATTAATTTCAAATCATTATTGCATGTTTTGATAATACACAACTCGTCGCCATAAGTACGGTTATAAATATAATATTTATTTTTTATGTTTTTTATATTATTCTGGATTAATATTTGAAACATTCCATCTTTAATTTCTTTGATAACCGAACTCGTTTTTTAATGTTTATTATTATTATTTTTATTATTATTATTATTATTATTATTATTATTATTATTATTATTATTATTATTATTATCATTATTATTATCACTGTTATTACTTTTATTATTATTACTATTATTACTACTCTTTTTACATGACATGAGAAGCTGTTTATTACCAAGCCTTCATGAGATAAGAGTGTATTGTGTTTGAGAACCTTACATGAGAAAAGAGTTTATTTTTTTTATCACAAACAACAAAATGGACCTAAATTTATTTAGCATTTGTATATCATATTATAAATCGTTTAAAATGATGCTAGCTTTTGTTAACTGATTATTATAATAAAAATGCGAATTTTCGTCTTCAATATCTTTGATAAAATGAGGCGTTTGTAGTTGATGTGTTTTGTAATTGTTTTGATGTTTATATGAACATAAACAAAAATCTGCCACAAGAATAAGTGGTATGCAGCGAGTTGAGAAATCTTTCCAAAATAAAAAAAAGAAATGGAGGTGAAAGCAAAACAAACAAAAACGGGAAGGATAATCAAATATATAAAAAAAACAGAGCTACATAGCTTTAAACCGGGTAATTAGAAGAAAATACATGTTGAACATTTATTCCATCTGGGGACAAATTACCAAACTTAAAGAGGACCCTTTGCTCGGTGTCAAAGGTCAAAGAGTACTCTTCAATTATAATCACATTGTTTCAACCAAAGAATTGACATATCAAACCACCAAGTGACTCTGAGAAGCGAAATGCAGAGGGACAGGTTTGGGAGCCTTAACGTCAACATCTCTAAAATGTTCATTTGAGCGATATGGAGACATAATTTCAACATCTTAAAATGTTCATTGAAGCGATGTAAACCAATTCAAAACGCTAATCCACAATTGCATAAATAAGGTTGCGGCTGGAGCGAGTGAAAGAGTCAACCACGTTAAAGTTGGCAAACTAACTTCATGTGATGGTGAGACATAACGGCAAGTCTTACATTTAAGCAAAATTTATTTAAAAGTAGACTTAATAGATCTAGAAATAGATAGGCACAAAAGATTAGGTCTAGATCTAAATATAAGATCTAGATGGGTACAAAAAGTCAAAAAGGTAAGATCTTTGTAGATTCAGGTGTAGATCTCATATTAATAAAATCTATGCTGTGTAATTTCCAAAGAAACTTCCCGTAGAAAATAACCACGATGGGGAAATTCATTTGTCATTCTCTCGTGTAGTAATCGCAGGCAAAGAATTAAGAAATAAATCTTTTTATGCCAATAAATAAACGATTCTCTAAAATGTACTAGGTTTCCAGAAAAAAAAACAAACTAAACAGACATTATAGAACGCACAAATAATTAGCATGCACATTCAAAAAGATCGATGCGGGAAAATGTCTGGAATGCTTGTGATTGTTGAACGCCCCTAATATTAATTTCTTTAACTGCCCGAGGCGTTAAAAAGATGTATCCTACCATTTACCACTTAAACAGTGGACCACGGGTTTTGAATTCTTTTGTTTAATAAATTAACGGTGAGTAATTATGAACTCTAAAGGTGCCATTGCAATGAGCGAAAAATAGAGTTACATTCGTGCAAAATTTTGAGAAGATCGGATGCTGTAATTAGTCCTGCAGAGGTGAGAAAAAATTGAAGTTTTATTTATTATTATTATGTGTGTGTAAGTGGGCCCTTAAAACTATTCACAGTCTGCCTCTCTGTTTCCAGTAGGGCTTTAGCTTTGGTACATTTTTAAGAAATTCAAAAGATACATAACTAATTTATAAAATTAAGAAAAAACGACCTAAATGTTCATTACGACTACTACATAGGCATTTTGTCTTAAAGAAGAACTTAAACAGTCATGAACATATTGTGTGTGTTAACATAAAGGCGCAGTTGTAACAAAGCAGCCACGTAGTACATGGTTGGCAAACTGGCTTAAGTAGTAGAGCGTTGGTCTCCAGATCGGGAGGTCCGCGGTTCGAAACCCAAGAATGGTCAAAATGTATACGTCCAATTTCGTCCAATGTAACTTGTTGGCCATGGGTTGGTGTCAGTATAATGTGGTCAGCTGAGAGAGGATTCCAGGCCTCCCCGTCCTGCCTCGTGTGTGGTAGTATAAAAAAACTGCCATACGTCTGTCTTGGTGCTCGTCCACAATGTAGCCTATATAGTACTGGCGTTTGCTTCAACCAACTCAACTCAATCCATGCACTACATGCAGTTTGGATTTTTTTTTTTGCGATATTTGGAATTGCATGTATATGTTGAGAATGGAATAGATTATTTTAAAAACTTTCAGGAGCACTAGCCCTAAATATTTAAATCGATTTTGAAGTAGAGCTAAAGAGGACAACCCATGGCATTAAATTTGCTTGTTTTTATTATTCGTGAAATAGATTTAGAGAGTCATGACTTGTAGCTTCGTCTTAAAGTTGCTTTTTATTAATCATGAAATAGATTTAGAGCGGAGCCCTACACCTCCCAGCTTTATATTAAGTTAGCTGTTTTGTATTCGTCATGAAATAGATATACAGATTATATGACCCGTAGCTCCATTTTTAGTTTGCGTGTTTGTAATAATCATGAAATACAGAGTACATGACTTGTAGCCTGGTATTTGTCCTCGGATGAGAAGAAGCTTTTACTAAGGTTCACATGGGAGAAACGTGACTTTCAAGAAAATGAATTGCTATAATCCATAGTAATAAACCAAAACTATAACACCTTAGTTTGCTTTGTGCTTAATATTTTGTTAGGATATAGGATAGTATAAATGTGTCTCGGTGTAATTCGTGAAATTTTCGGAAAAAGGTGTGTTTTCGAACAGTTGAACTTTGTACCCTTCAACCTCTGAAAAAACATGTACTATAAAACACACAGCAGTAATCTTTATGTTATAGTTAGGACGTTAACCAGCATGCAACTGTAAAAAAAATAACTTAGAAAGCAGTTTCTTGTAGGTTAAACCTTTTTTTCAATGTTGTTCCTTGGCTTATTCAAGTTATAGATCTGCCAATCTCGTAAAATCGAAATAGGCATTTCCCGTTCTCATACGAACATACACAAACACACAATTTATTTTTTACATGATTTTATTACTCTTTATTACACAAGGATTGCAAAAACAATCCAATTTTTTTTCATAAATTTATACTCAATCAGTGATGAAAAGATAAGCTATCGGCCCAATAAGGGCAGAAGGTATGCTAGTAAAAAAAAGTTGGTATAAATCATTCACTCTCATTACAAGTTCTAGACATCTCGTTGTCATCGTCGTTGAAGGATGAACAACTTTTAAATAATTATTTCTATGCATAAATCGTATACGAGTTCAAAGGTTAGAAAAGAATTAAAAGTAATTTAAAAAAGTTACAATATATTATAATATACAAATTGACAATTGATACAGATGTAATTTCGTCAGATTTAGTACATCAATAGCCTTTGTTCAGTCTGAAGGTTACTCTTTAAAAGAGTGACGTAATTTCGCGAAATAGCATGTTTAAATAGCTTTGTGTGCGCGTGTGTTTGTGTGTGTGTAATTGTGTTTTAATCTATGCAAACATGCAAGACTTGTTTGATTGGCTGTCTTTTTCCACCATGCGCAGGGCAGAGTTCTGCAGAGCCTGGTGTGCGTCAGCCAGTCTCTTGACGGAAGTTGTCCTGCTCTTGTAGTCGGCCAGTGCGCATGGGTGGTCCGAGGGGATGCTGGAGATAGATCTACGACACTGGCGACTGGGCCGGAATCTGGCCTCTCCGGGAACTTGGCCGCTTTTAAAGGCGTTCGCTAGATGGAAAAAGTTCCCCTTAACACTGGGACGCCGCGCACGAATATGATCTGGCATGTCGTGGAAGGATACTTCCTTTGGGCAGTTCGCCGTCGTCTCTCCAACCAGCGCTCCATCGTCGTCGTCGATTGAGCTTCGCGGAGTAAGTCTGGGTGGAATCGGCAGACTTTGTTTTTCTGTAGCGTCGCTTTCGTTCTTTTCGGCGAGTTTGTTGAGACAGGACGTCTGATAAGGGATAGATACAGATGCCACGGCTTTAATGGCTCCTCGGTAGACAAAAATATACAATTTTTTTTTACAAAGGAACGTTTCAAATGCCCATGTAAAAAAATCTTAGCAAAAAGAGATTTTTTTCACTCCAAAGTATATTTTTTGTCATTAAGTTTAATTAATTGCTTTTTAAAGAGGGGAAAGGTATAGATGGTGCCTATTAACATAATAAAATGTTAAAGAGTTTACCACTAAATTATGTTAACTTGATATACATACCAGTTGTTTTGCCGATGCTTCTAGCAAAACTTTCTTCAGCATTGTCCTGTCCCGCATCATACTTTTGCCACCCTCTACACAAAGGGCTAGTGTTTCCTCATCGCCAAACATGTTCGATGTTTCGTCAATATCAGTACTCATGTTTATATCATCGTGGAGATTTAGTTCCATGGTGTTTTTTCTGTGACAATTATCCGTGTCGTCTTCACTGTGTAAGTCACCAAGCATGTTATCTCTTTCGATTTCCTGCGTGCCGTCTTTCCCTGTATTCCAGCTCGTTTTGTTAGTATCAGAAGTGTTATTGTTTTCAAAGCTGTATTTCCTTTTTGTGTCTTGAATGCTGTTTTTCCTGCTTCCATCTTGAATGCTGTTTTTCCTGCTCCCATCTTGAATGCTGTTTTTCCTGCTCCCATCTTGAAAGCTGTTTTTCCTGCTCCCATCTTGAATGCTGTTTTTCCTGCTCCCATCTTGAATGCTGTTTCCACTTTGAATGCTGTGGTTCCTACACATGTCTCTACCGCTGCTACTTTTGCCGATATCGCGAAAGATTTTCTCTGCATCGTCTTCTGGAATACTGTCATGCCTATTAAGTGTACTAACTATATTTCCGTCGTTGAAATCACTACTGCTTTTCCTACTGTCACTCCTGTCGCTGTTCTTCCGATGTCCACTATCGGCATTGCTTACTCCTCTTCTTAACAGTGGTTGCCTGCCATAGCTCTCTCGCCTCATCCTCAGCATATTGTCAGGTAGAGAGTGACGGTCTCCTCTGTCTTCCTCTATCGTGCCGGCATCGTTTTTAGTAGAGTGGCTTTGTCGATAGAGCGTTCGTCTTACTTCACACATGGCTGGGCCCGGGTTCTTGCGCTGAATAATATGGCTGAGCCCGGGTTCTTGCGCTGAATATCCTCTGAAAGTTTTTCTGGAAAAAAATTGATATATCTCATAAGTTAAGTGCAATACATTTCAAAGTTACCACAAATCGTGTGTTTATAGGACGTGAAAAATAATTTTGCACGATTGGTATTGAAGAAATGAAACTTTTCATGAAAGAAGTATGTCTATGGGCAGGAGCCAAAGAGCTTTTTAGTTACCCCGGTATATAAAACTTGTCCTGGTGTATAGGCGGGGACAAGATGGAAACCAGTACAGTAAATAATCGAAGCAGCGGAGATGTGGTTTTGTATGAGAGTACAAATAATAACATAGATAAGAAAACAAAAGACTAACATTCGAGTATTAATAGAAGCAGGAAAAACAAGATCATCTCTTGGATAGAATAATAAAATGATTGGTAACTCTCATTGGTAAAATAATTATAATATTAATGACAATGATGTGTTGATGATGATGATGATGATGATGATGATGATGATGATGATGATGATGATGATGATGATGATGATGATGATGATGATGATGATGATGATGATGATGATGATGAGATTTTAATAATGCAGATGATAGTGGTGGTGATGATGGTGATGATAATGATGTTGATGATGAGGAAAAAAAACGAGTAACCCAAATCTGCTAAAAATGCTAAACTACGAATGTTTGTTCTCCTGGGTCCGTGTCAGACTGTCTGTAAAATGTGAATGGCTGTGACAGAGGCACTGATCTTCCCGCATCCCTGTCTCTGTGTGGCAGTATTTAAAATTGTCAGACATTAGTCTTGGGGCCTGCCTACGATAAAAATTTCTCATTTGCTGATCTTGGACATTGGGAAAACAAACTTTTAACCGAGCTTTTGTTCCAACCAACAAAGGTTGTGTCATAAATATTTACCGTCATAGCGATACTCAAGTTTGTCCGTGCAGATGCTCCTGCGCCTTGACTGAGACCAACTGTCCCCCATCGCCGTGTCTCTCCACTCGTGGACCAGCGCCAACTTGGACGCTGAGGGAATGTCGTGGGGCAGGAGCTTCGTTGGTGGGGAGTTACTCTCTAGCATGTGAACATCGGCTTTTGGTTGTGATGGCATTGACGCTGTAATTAAGATAGTGTTGGGTTTCTTTTATTATATGGATAGATAGATAGATAGATAGATAGATAGATAGATAGATAGATAGATAGATAGATAGATAGATAGATATTTTTGTATTGTCCTACCTTGAGATTACGGCCATTTCTTGCGACACATGTGTTTCGATAGATAGATAGATAGATAGATAGATAGATAGATAGATAGATAGATAGATAGATAGATAGATAGATAGATAGATAGATAGATAGATAGATAGATAGATAGATAGATAGATAGATAGATAGATTTCTTTTCTTTTTTATTGTAAATGTTAATAACAGACCGTGACGATTACAAACATTGTTATATTATTCACAGTATTCCTCATTATTGTCAATTAAAAAAATAATTACAAAACTATAGAAACAGTATACTTATAAAATTTGAGTTATTAATAAAGTGGACTGCAATTGCCAAAAAAAAAAACCCACTTAAGCCTGAAAGAATATGACCCCAAAAAATATTGTTCTTGATTTAGCATCATGCACTTACTAGCTTATAATCATTTACACAATTTAAACTGCTTTAAGTATTTTTTAAGATCTAGTTTTAGCCTCACTATAGGACTTATGTATGTCAATTTTTGTTTGGGGTTTATAGAAGGTGGTTGACATACGAGCTGTAGCGTTGAGTATGGTTTGGTGTTTTGTATTTAAACATGCTTATGGCGGTATTATTGTTTGTTACTTATTAAAATTGTATGTATTGGGGAGGTAAGCGAAGGGACGCAAGAAGAAGAGTGCTGGTCTTTCGAATAATAAATGAATTTGTCCAATTTAGTCACCTAGAGTTTAGGTTGTCGTTAGTATACAAACAATGTGACCAGTTGAGACAAGTTTCATGGTATCCTCGTACTGTCTCTGTGTGACAGCACGTAAAACTGTCAGAGGTCTGTCTAGGAATCCGTTCACGATATAGCCTATATAATGCTGAGGTTGGACAATGAACAATAAACAAACGAACAAACCTGGTTGCGGAAACGCTTCAGAAAACACATGCAGAGATTTAGCCCTTGGCCGCGGTGGAGCAAGTTCCTGATCAGAGATTGTCTGTGGAAGGTGAGTCGTTACTCTTTGTGGCCGTACATCCTCAAAATCATCCCCCTTATTTTCGATGGAGGAGTTCGAATTAGAACACTTCCCTTGTGCTCCGGCTAAGTTCGCTTCTCTCTCGTATTCTTCCAGGAGAAATGAGGGTGTGTAGGACAAGTAGTCATCGTAGAGACTGCTGATCTCCTCTTGGACTTTACCTTTGGTGCCGCTATTGGTTGAGCTCTTACTTCGAGCTTTAAGAAGCTGATTTGAGTTAGATCCTGGCGTTTTCTCTCGAGATTTCGCTGACTGTGAGTTCATCATGCTACGTGATAAGACAGACTTTGACGCTTGGCTAGTCTTTGAAATATCCAGACTGCCTTTTCTAGGGCAAGGTTTGCTCGCTCCACAGACCGCCGAGTTACTCCCCTTTGTCTGGGGATTAGTAATATAGTGAAATTCATACAAGTCAGAAATTATATATCTTTGCTAGTACATGACACTATATTGTGTCTGACATTAAGCTACTGGTCCATGTAATTCTGTTTGCTCATTATTCGAAAATAAAGAAGAAATTGAAAAAAATAGTAAAAGATAACTATTGCTCAATCACCAGTAGCATGGGATGACGTGGTTAGTTAGTGGTTAGATTGGGATATTTTAATCAGACAACCTTGTTCCCGACTGGTTTTATGTAAGTATCATGTATCAAGTAACTGGCTGACACAGACATCCTGGTATGCTGTGAAGCAGCGGATTAAACTGTAATACCTTTGTCTTGGGGACCCTTTGTCTTAAAGGATCTACATGGGGATCCAAGTATCCCATGTCAAATATATTAGCTCACGATCGTTGGGAATGTATGGAGATATCATCAAAAGTTACTCTAGTTTGTTGGCAGACATGGGTATGTTCAACAGCAGAAGCGGCATGGTATTATTTTGCAATAAGCATTTTTTTCTTTCGCGCGTTGTATGCTCTTTTTAAAGACTAGGATAAGTCGCTCAGATTTGGCATTACTCACGCCTTAGGAGACATTATTCTAACTTAGCCTGGAGTAGAGCTGTTGTCTTCCACTTTAAAAAGCTACATAGCTCTCGGTAAAACCTCATTCCTTATTCTACATTAATTTATAAATACCGACCAATGATTATTACCCAAAAATAGAATTATGGATATGTACGTTTACTTAACATTTAATTAAGAAAAAAAAATACGAGCCAAATTTGAACCACACATAATAATAACAAATGTGTATTAAGTAAATACAAACTTTGAGAAATTTGAGTCGGCTTTTCTCCTGCTCGCTATTTATAGCTTGGATCGACCGTCGTCTCTGTAAGTCAAGGTCGTTCAGCTTCTGCTCCAGCAACGTCTGCTCAGCGGCGTTTCTGTGGCGAGTGCTCTCCCTTGAGATCACCGTCACACCGGAAGTGAGAATATCACGGTCATATCTCATCTTCTGGTGCATTGTCATTCTGGACGTCATGGCTATCGGACCAGAGACTCTAGATTTGGTGAGACGTTTCACAAAAAGAGCTCACAAAGTTTTTGGTGCTAGCACTTAGCATGACGCTGATCGATCTCCAGACAGAGATTTTACTAAGGTTGAACAGGGGCGTCGTCTGAAACTGGGGCTTTGGGCTTTAGTCCCACCTGCTGCGCGGGCGTGTTGGGCAAAGTTTAATTGCTTAAAGTCGTTCATACATTATGCGATTGTCTTTGCAGTTACATTAATTTCTAACGCAAGTTAACTCGAATATTGACTATAACTTAACCACGGAAGCTTCTAGCCATGTGGGATCTCGTCTTCTGTTGTTATTGACAAACACAAGTATATGCAATTGGTAGGAGTATTTTTACAATGATACAGTAAGCTATCGTTACAGCCACAACGGCGCTCCTCTAAAATGTTTTAAGGCGTTTCATTGGATTGGGGCTTGACCTTCGGTCAGCCATAAATTGTTGTTCCTACTGATACAATATGATTGTTACGCGGCCGTTGCCTTGCATAGCCTGCGTGAGTGCCTAGTGTAGTAAAAGTGAAATTTCAAACCGCTTTGGGGTTTACGCACTAAAACGGGTACCTGTCTTGTTGGGCTCATGGTCTGACACAGTGGTTTGGGTAAAGTTTTCACACTGGATGTGTTCTTGTAATTTTTGCTACTTGTGACATAGATTTCGATCTACACTTTTTGCACCTATTTGGTGGACGGATAAAGTATTGGTTTTGAGGATATGTGCCGGACTAAAGGATTTAAAGAAACAGATTTTAAAAATATTGTCACTATCAATATAGTCAGTTATTTACCTGAAAAGCGCTTCAGGGCTTTTTCTAATAACGATAAAAATTTGACTTTACAGCCTAAAGTGCATTTCCAACAGCAGCACTATAAAAGCTGTATTGTGTACGAGTACCGCGACAAACTTCTGAGAATCCAGTTTGGTTAAAAGGGGATTTTTATTGCTTGACCTTCGTTGATTTGTCACATGATCAGTATTAGTTAGAGATCGATTTACACAAGTAAAATAGAAAGACTTTGTACTAACACAGTAGGCTGCCTTAGTGTTATTGATCCATTCAATATTGCTGCACAAAGGTAAACAACTGCACAATCAAGCAAAATCATTAGAACCATCAAATTATATGGAATGGGTGGGTCTACTTCACGTGGTTACGACGAGAGCGATAACGTTTTAAACAAAGAAATCGTTCTCGATTGGCTCAGTTTCTCATGTTTGAAAAGTCAGAGGTGGTTATTATCTTATTAATAGTACGGCACATGAATCTGCAAGGAAAGTTCTATTTATATTCAATGAAATAGTCGTATGTGCCCACTTAAAAACTAACTTAGAATTTCTTTTTGGCTCACCTTACTAAACTATAAAGGATTTTACATCCAAATTACATTAGGCACAATGAAACTTTTAGAAAAGTGTAAGATATTTTAGAGAACAGTCTGCACATATTTCAAAACACTAATCAATATAAGCACCTATACTTTGATTTGCCTTGTTTCCGTTTCATTCAAAGTTTTCAGAAAACGTATCGAAAAATAATAGTCAGGTTGACATTCCTCTAAATAAGTAACTGCACATAGTTCACACATGTGAATCATAAAGCAAAAGTACAAGTTTTGTTTAAAAATAAAACTCACTGCTACACAAATTAGCCAACTTTGGAAAAGAACTAAGAACGACACAGCAAGAATTTAACTACTTTTACTAAATACTATAAATTACAAAGCAATGTCTACGACTCCGCAGATTATACACACAGTGTGAAACGCGCTGGGGGGAAATGAAACAACGGCGCGTAGGAAAGTACAAGGTCGAATGACACTGAGCAGTCTGTGGTACTCAGAACAGCCCAAAGCGCTACACTCCCCCCCCCCCCCCCCCCATGACATCAGAGCCTGCAAGTGGCACTGTGAGTCCTGGTTGCCCTGAGCATCCCACTAAGCTGATTAACTCGGCACGGGCAATCTTGGCTGAACCAGTAGCTTGCCTGGCCTGTTGTAGCACCCTGGAACTGGAACAATAGAGTCCAAGTGGTAAACCCCGCTCCTGCATCTCTCTTCAATTATCCATCAATTAATCCTCAGCTAACCTGCATCTCTTGGTGAGTCTTAGTAGATAAGCTGCTTCATAATAATGGCTGAAAAGTAGGTTAAGCCACATTGGAGTGGTATTGAATTCAGGAACAAAAGGGTGGAAATAGTGGGCATTATCTACTTGACCATTACATTATAGAGTCGAATTTGATTTCAAAGTGTGGAGCAATTTTCCATTTCTCAATGTAAAATAACGTAAATCATGTAGCAAGAGTGGCTAATGTTTGCGCAACCAATTTTTAAATTGGCCGTTTCGAAAAACTATGACGGATGTTTAGAGAAAAGTTACAGTCCACAACAAGACTGTGCTCTGGCTCTCTCAGAAAAAGTTATAAATTTTATATGAACATTTGACTTCTTAATGTTGTTTTATATGGGGAGTGGCAAGTACAAAGTGATTATTGGTTTAAACGCCGCGTTGCCACCTTATACTTAAATGCACAAGTTGGGCGTCTAAATCTGCTTTCCTCTTGTTCATACAGCCCTTGGTTTGTCCACAACCGCCTTAGATATAATTATCTTGAGTCTTTTAGTGCACGATTGATTCTATGACCGCACGATGACAATCAATCAAAGGATGAAATCCAAACTCGACATAACCCCAATAATTTGACCTGGATCAGCGGGCCAAGCCAAGGGAAGACAACTCTGGCTGAATCCTGTGCAGACTTAGCCGGTGATGGCGGCCAGGAACTGTCAGGATCAACCTGACGCCACAAAGGCATACATATGTATTATGAAATTGATTTCCTCTTTGTTCACAGACACGAGAGATGTTCAACAAAGAGAAACGCCACAGCGCCATCTTGTGGTAGATCTAAAAATGTTTCCGTGTGTCCACTTTATGTTCTCCAGGGCGTAAGTACAAAGTCGCGGTAGCTTACAACTCGTGAGAATATGTGATAAAGAAGGCTTAGGACAAGTCTCTTAAATTTTCACGACGTTGTACTTACGACCTTAGAAAAAAACCTAATTACTTACTCGTCTTGTTTGAAGAGCTAAAGAGAACCTAAATTAGAATTCGTGTCGTCTATCAACGTTACGGAACTCTCGGTAAGAACATATTCCTAATGTACATGTATACAGTATTTTCTTTAAACGCACACTTTGCCTGATGGTGAGTTGGGTTGGCGGTTGTGTCAGTGTGTAAGCTTTTGAGATAGCACCGCAATTTTCTACACTATACAGTGTAATAGTAGCACGTACGTGGTCCCGGGTCTGTCTCGTCTTCTGCAAAATAAAGGGATCTCTGAGTACCTGGCCTTGATGCTAATACTCTTTGCGAGTGGGCTTTTGACATGTTTCCAACAGCGGAATTATTATTAGATGTGAAATCATCAACATCATCATCATCATCCGGGTGCCGTCTCCTTGCGAAGGTTGGCTGCAATGGCCCTCCATTGACATCTGTCCTGCGCAAGTCGTTGGCACTGCACCAGCGAGTAGCACGTCCATTCTGCGATGTTGTCATTCCATTTCGTTCTGGGGCGTCCCCGGCCTCTGCTGCCCTCCACTTCGCCGTTATAGAGATCTCTTATCACACTTTCATGACGCATGAGGTGTCCATAATATTGCAGCTTCCTATCTCTAATACACTGCCCTATTTCTCTTCTTATGTTCAATTTTTGTAACACTTCGTAGTTGGTCAATTTTTGTCGCCATGATATCTTCCCTATTCTCCTAAATGCATACATTTCGAAAGCTTCTATTTTGTTCATTTGTGCTTTACTAATCGACCATGTCTCTGACCCGTATAACAGGGTGGACCAGACAAACGTTTTGAGTAGTTGAAGCTTTGTCTTCATGCTGATGGAATTTGATGTAAAAGTATTCAGTAGGCTGTTGAAACTGGTTTTTGCAATTCCGATTCTGCGTTTAATGTCTTGGTCTGCTCTATTGTCATCACTGATCAATTGACCTAAGTAAATGAATGTGCTGACCTGTTCCAGCACAGTGTTACCAATGTTGATATTGATCTTTGGTGTTATGTCTTTGCGATTGATAACCATTACTTTTGTCTTCTTAGCGTTCATCGCGAGTCCACATTTCTCACTCTCTTCGTTCACTTTGTCCAAGAGTGCCTGTAGTTGTTCTGGTGTTTCTGCAACTAGGGCTGTATCGTCTGCGTATCTGATGTTGTTTATGTTTTGCCCAGAGATGTTCATACCTGGTAGTTCATTGATGTTTCGAAAGATGATTTCTGTGTATAGATTGAATAAGCTAGGGGACATTACGCAGCCTTGTCTGACGCCTCTTTGTATACTTGTCTGATCTGTTACTTCCTCACCAATTCTAATGCATGATGTCTGTTCCCAGTAGAGGTTTCTGATGATACGTATATCTTTGCCGTCTATGCCGATGCCCTTTAGGCATTCTATCAATTTGGTATGATGAACTCTATCGAATGCTTTGGCGTAATCAATAAAGCAGACGTATATATCTTTATGCTTCTCCAAGTATTTTTCGCAAACCATCTTCATACACATAATGCCCTCACGAGTACCACTGTTAGGTCGAAAACCAAATTGTTCATGTCCGACTTCTTCTGGTACCTGGCCTTGATGCTAATACAAAATATATATTATTATCTACATGTCTTGTAGCGGCATAACATGGAGAGGGGTATAAGGTTAGAGACGCGCGTGTGTAAATAACATGAAATGGCTTGTTTCTTATTCATTAGCGTCCAACGTCAGCACTATATAGGCTATATTGTGGATGGGCTCAAGACTCCTGTCTGACAAGTTTACGTGCTGCGCTCTGATCGAAAGGCGTTATTGAATTCTATCGTGAAAGAAAGCAAGAAATTGGGGCTTCGATTAAAACGAGAAAAAAAAAACAGAACAATGGCAGTGTCAGGGGAAAAGTTTTGCATGCAAATTTTAAAAAATAGCAAAATAGCCCTGAAGGTGAGACATTGAGTATGGGAGCGATGCTTGGACAGTGAGTGACTGAGTGAGTTTGTTTTTAACAGCACGTCAGCACGTCAATTCTTAAAAGTGAAAATAAAGAAAGTGCACGTTTCAATCTGTAATGGGCTCAAACGGCTTACATTTTGCACCTAACTAGATTTTTTCGGTTAATTCTGTCTCAGTAGAGTACAAAGGATTATTTTTCTTTGAGCAGAGTCGACAGATAGGACATTTTCTGTACTGTCTTAGCAGAGTCGACAGACGGTTTTTTTTAACTGTCTTAGCAGAGTAGACAGGAAATTTTCTTAACTGTCTTAGCAGAGTAGACAGGAAATTTTCTTAACTGTCTTAGCAGAGTAGACAGGAAATTTTCTTTCTCTTAGCAGAGTAGACAGGAAATTTTCTTAACTGTCTTAGCAGAGTAGACATTTTCTGTACTGTCTTAGCAGAGTCGACAGACGGTTTTTTTTCATGATCATTCTTGATTGGCGGGTCCCTACAAAGTCATGGTTTTCTTTCGTGTTTTCATTTTCACTTGGTTCTCTCTCTTTCTTTCTCTCTCTCTCTTTGTCTCTCTCTCTCTCTCTCTCTCTCTCTCTCTCTCTTCTGTCTCTCTCTCTCTCTCTCTCTCTCTCTCTCTCTTTCTTACTTCTCTCTCGCTCTTTCTCTCTTCTCTTTTATTTTTCACTCTCTCACGCATTCTCTTCTTAAACTTACTTAAACTGAACTTAAAATAGAGAGGGTGAGAGACAGAGCGAGAAGAGAGAGAGAGGAGAGAGAGAGAGAGAAAAAAAAACAACTATGCTTTTTCCGTTGTATTTCATTTTAATTCTTCAAGCTAAATAACAACATTGTGCAAGTACGGTTTGTAGCAAATATAATATAGAATAAAAAATGTCAGGGAATATATTGTATTACTTTTTTTGGAAGCCAACAGAATTAGAAAGAAAAAAGATATTTGAAGTTTTTATCATTTCAGGCAATTCATATACATCTTTTTTTAACTTGTTATCTACTGACTTTTCACAATACAAATTATACGATTGCATGTAACCAACAAGAAAATAATAAATACATTACTCTTATTCTAAATAGATGTTTTGCCTTTCCTTTTTTTTACTCTAAATTTTAATTTTTCTTTATCTATGTGTTGTTTTTTTTTTTGGTTATTTTTGTTTTTGTGTGTTTTTATTTGTTTGTTTTTTTCCGCTTGTTTCTTTTTTGTCTTTTTTTTTTGCTTCTTTTCTTTCAATAAAGGGTAAAATTATACCGTGTCCCTTTATAAATTAACCAATCTCAAACCCTCTAATACCCTCCTTTATTATACCCCTGTTTTTACTCTGTTTATCTTTCTCTGGTGCCCTTTCCCTCTTCCTCGTTTAATATATTTAGGTATCTATTGACCAATCTAAACCACAAAAGGTTGAAACACCTAAACCATGCATCAAACGCCTGAAAAAATGACCACCATTGGGGGCATTCGAAACGCATAATTATATCAGAAATACGGCCACATTACCAAGGTATGGCGATCTTATACTATTGATCTACCTACCTTTTCATGTATCCATCTATCTATGTAATGTATTCATTCATATATACATTAATCTATTTATATCTTTGTTCCCTTCCAATGTTGGCTGCCCTCTGTCTTTGTCTGATAGCGTGTCCATATGGCTTGTCTCACTCTATCACCAACATCTCTGCAAAGGCGTAAAAAGTCTTTCTTTTCCGCAAACTCCACTGGGCCGATTTAGTTTTAAAAACACGATAGGGGTTTCATTTGTCATTTGTAAAAACACGATAGGGGTTTTATTTGTCATTTATGAGTTTTATAGCAGCTGGGATTCCCACTAGCTCAGTCAGGCAGGAGGTATTAGGTTCGCATCTCAGTTGGTAAACATGTCTACAGGTCATATGTGGGATTTTTCAAAGGATAACTCATGGTTTAAAATCAAAACCAGTGATTGGAATCTATAGATCTATACGTTAGAAAATGTTTCTACTTTTTTCAGAATTCCAGCTGCTGATCTTTGATCTTCTGCCGAGCATTTTTTTTTCAAACAAAAAGCTGTCTCCTCTTTAATAGTACTATTGCATTATACAATCGTTCAAATAAAGACATTTCCAGGTTTTGTTTTAATAAGCAACAAAAGTATTAAATAGTCCAATTCACAGTATATGTCCACGAAATTAATGTCATGTTATATGATATGAACTCCATTCTAAATTAACATAAAAGCTTATGTGTTATATCCACTCCATTGCCAATTTGAATTCAAGAGTCGCTAACATGAGGACAAACTTTTGTTTTCACTCTAAACAGATCAATATATAAAATTGCGGTACTTTTCACTTCTAATCAGCAATATCATGTTAACCCTGAGTCTAGCAGCCTGCGGTACAAATCGAGGCGTTGAACAGCGGTCTATTATAGAGTAACACTCCGGCTTTAAAACCAACTGCCGACTTCTCTACACCATTCAGATAACGGAGGAGACGCCCGCCTCCCTGTAGAAGTTGTAGATCTTCTCGATGGAGACCAGGTAGGCCGCAGTCCTGATGTCCAGTCCCAGGTTGTAGTTCCTGGTGGTGGTCATGATGACCTCCGCTGCCCGCTCCATCGTGTGCTCCAGGCCCGCGTGGACAATGTCCTTCTCGCTGGCGTACCCTGGTGGCCGGTCCGCAAACAGTGGTGCAGTTATATTATGATGATGATGATGATGATGATGATGATGATGATGATGATGATGATGATGATGATGATGATGATGATGATGATGATGATGATGATGATGATGATGATGATGATGATGATGATGATGATGATGATGATGATGATGATGATGATGATGATGATGATGATGATGATGATCAT
>RQTK01000253.1:137570-165295 GCA_003991915.1 Elysia chlorotica
AAGAAGAAGAAGAAGAAGAAGAAGAAGAAGAAGAAGAAGAAGAAGAAGAAGAAGAAGAAGAAGAAGAAGAAGAAGAAGTGTTAAGCAGCTTCTTTGCGTGTGTTTGTTTCTTAACGTAAGTCAACGTGCATCGTCATCAATAGCGTTATCTCGCGGACGGGTTCCAAGACAACTTTCACATCATACTGACACCGCCCCACATCACCTTGGTCAGAATTTGAACCCTAGGCCATCCTCACTGGAAGTGGCGTGTTCTAACGACAGAGGCACATTCTTTAGTTGTGCTCGGCAGTTTTCGATATAAGACTTGAACCAAAAATTTCGAGCTCAGTAGGATGAAACCCGGTGTCTAATTGGATGCGTCGGCATCAGTTCGGCATTCAGAGGGACCGCCTCACTATAGTGAGTATGTTTGTGGAGAGACTAAGACGCTTTCACAGAGGCACAGAAGCCACTTGATGCCTATCGATTGCATCCTTTTTAGGCGCCGGCGGTTCACAACAGACTCATGGAAAGTAGTTTGAACTACTGGCTCACAAAGACGACTATGCGCTGTAAAATAGCGAGTACATAACTTATGTTGACCCCTGACAAAATTTGTATAGGTGCAGCTGCCCAAATGCAAAAATAACTGTTTTTTAATTCGAATTTTGCTCTGGCCAGGCCAGCAATATAGGGTGGTTAAAAGGTCTGGGGTTCGAATCTCAGCGGGATAGTCCCGTTTTGGTTGGGTTTTTTTAACGGTTCCTACGACACGGTATGCAAAACTGTTAGCGGACGCTATTGAAGAACCCTCACCTAAAAACTTGTCTTTTTTCTCCTGTTTCAGATTGAATCCTGACTCTCGACTGCCTTCCAGCCACTTGTTGATGGATTTTTCCACGCTGAATATCAGAAAGAGCATTTTTAATTAGTAATAATGTGCAGGCTATATTTTTTTTTCATCTGTCGATTTAATAGTTGGTGGAATAGTGAGCAAGAGTTTCGCGGTTCAATTCTTAGTTTTGCCACCATCCCTAGTGTAGGTTTCTTCAACAAAAATCTATGGGGCGTAAAACTTAACAGATTGTACATAAATATTGTAAGCGTCACCAAACAGATAGGACATAGAGAGATCTAACAACATATTTTAAGCAGCTGCTGAGGCATCGCAATTGAATAGCTTAGAGTAAGTTCAGGAAAGTTATTGGGTTACATGTAGCAAAGAAAATGTCCATTGCTCTCTCTGACTTTCCCTCTCTCGCTCTCTCTCTCTGTCTCTCTCTCTATCTATCTATCTATCTCTCTCTCTATCTATCTCTCTCTCTCTGCTTACCTCTCTAGGATGTGCAGGTTGGAGTCGCGCTCAAACTTGGCCGTGAGGCGGCCGTAGCTGACGTGGTTGAGGTTCTTGAGCCACTCGAAGTAGGAGACGGTCACGCCGCCCGCGTTGATGAACAGGTCTGGGATCACCAGGATCTTCCTCTCCATCAGGACCCGGTCTGCGCCAGGGGTGACTGGACCATTGGCGCCCTCCGCGATTATCTTCGCCTGTGAGGACAATAGAGGGAGAGGTGTGGAGGCGGTGAGGACAATAGAGGGAGAGGTGTGGAGGCGGTGAGGACAATAGAGGGAGAGGTGTGGAGGCGATGTCATTGTGAGTAGGGGGAGGTGTAGCTGATTGGGCGAGTGAGTAGGGGGAGGTGTAGGTGATTGGGCGATTATCTTTGCCTGTGGATCCAGGGGCAGGGAATGGGGTGATTTGGGGGTGAAGGTGGAACGAAGCCTGTAAGGCTTTAGGCATTAGGGATGGTGGTAATGGAAACCAATGAAGGTAGAGGTTGTAGGTTGGTGAGCTATTATGTTAGCCTGTGAAACGAGTTGTGGTAGAGTTTTGATCCTTAGATCGGAGGGTATGTGATTCGAATCGCACCACCGGTGACAAGATTAATGTATTTGTCCAAGTTTGTCCACTGTTGGTTGTATCGGTGTTAGCGGCTTTGAAAGAAGTCCAGCAAATCAACCAACCAACCATCTAACTATCCATCCAACTATCCATCCAACTACCGTGCTATCCAACCAACAATCAAACTAGCCAGCTATCCAACCAACCACCCAACCAACCATCCAACCAACCAACCAACCAACCATCAATGCAACCAACAACCATCAAACGAACCCAACCATCCAACCAACCATCATACTAATCAACTATCCAACCAACCAAAAAAACAACCTACATTCCAACCAACTACCCAACCAAGCAACCATTAGCGCGAACCTGTTTTTTTGTGCGCTATCTTCTCGGTGATGACCCTCTCACAGGGAAGTTAAGAGACAAAGCAATAAACCAACCAACCAACCAACCAACCAACCCACCAACCAACCAACCACCCGTCCAACAACCCAGACCTGTATTTTGTGCGCTATCTTCTCCGTGATGACCCTCTCACATGTTGCTCTCACAGGGAGGTTAAGAGACAAAGCAATAAACCAACCAACCAATCATTCAACCAGCCAACAACCCAGACCTGTATTTTGTGCGCTATCTTCTCCGTGATGACCCTGAGTGTCCGGCGCCGGTGCTCTTACAGCGTGAAGAGCGTGTCGTCCAAGAGCGGGAACATGAGGCCGCGAGGCCCCTTTGGGAAATCCGACGTCTTCTGCTGCCTGTGGACGTCCAGGGCCACCGGATCAATGCCGTCCGCGTTGTAGAGGTTCGCCTCGACCTCGGCCACGCCGATACACTTGGCGCCGGCCTTGGCGAGGTAGCGGGCGGCGTGGAAGCCGACGTTACCGAAACCCTGAGGCGGGGGGGAACAAGAACAGCAAGTAAGGGCTCCGTAAACCAAAAACTCAGTGTAAGTGAGAGCGATTGATATAATAATCAGTATTTTAAGTCGATGGCGACAACCGTTTACGGGGGCCGAACTGTTGTAAATGTAAGTGGTAGAGCGTGTGTCCTCAGATTGGAAGGTCTGCGTATAACTCTACAACATACTACTTTCCTTTGACCTGGGGATATGCCGACTAATCAAACTATAACATCCATAAATAAGCATCTTGCAAAGGGACACACGAATCAGTGCGGATATCTGTACCAGAAAAGATTTCGACTTAAAATGGAACTGTGTCCACTGGTATATATGTATACTGTTGATAGTGGTTACCTGCACGATGAACGTTTTGTCCTTGAAGCCAAGTTTCACGTCAATGGCGTCCATACAAGTCAACAGCACCTACTTCATAAACTAAGGTTGTTTGTGCGGAAAGGGTCAGCGACTTCAGGCAGGCAACTACGGCGGGACACCCGTCTCCAGCAATTCTCAGTAAGTGTGCACTGTCCAATCGTGTGTCAATATTTAGTAGTTCAGAAAGAATAATTATTATATGGTATGAATTTAAGGTAATCTGGGGAAAAGGTAAATATAAAAGTACAATTTTTTAAATTATCAGTGAACAAACGTGTAAGATATTATTAATATTATGCCAATGTTTGGTCAAGGACTTGGCCTAAAATAAAACCACAGTAAAAAAAATAGGGGAAAAGTTCCCGCATGCTGCAGAGACCTACAAAAATCCCGCCTCTGCTAGCCAAGTCAGGGAGCGCCAAGAGGCAAGTCCTGACGTTTGGTAACTCTTGTCTAGATTCGTGATCTGAGGAATTCCATCTATAGCATCCATCAACAAGTATCTTGCAAAGGAACACACCTGGGAGACTGGCTTGCCGGTGACGCACGCCCTGGCGTTGATGTCCGAGAAGCCGACGATGTTGGCGTAGGTGTCGGCGATCCAGCACATCTCCCTCTCGCCCGTGCCCATGTCCGGGGCGGGCACGTCTATGCCGGGGTGGATGAAGCTCTTCTTGGCCAGCTCCACCGTCAGGCGGCGCGTCACGCGCTCTAGCTCGCCCTCTGCCGGCAAACAAGCTATTCATGTTAAACACGGGTGAGTAAGGGGTGGGGGCTTCTTTCAAGCTATTCGTGTAAAACACGGGTGTATCAGGGGGTGGGGGCTTCTTTCAAGTTATTCATGTAAAACACGGGTGGGGGCTTCTTTCAAGTTATTCATGTAAAACACGGGTGGGGGCTTCTTTCAAGCTATTCATGTAAAACACAGGTGGGGGCTTCTTTCAAGCTATTCATGTAGTATTGTATTTGTGCCAAGCGAACAAAACGATGATTGGAACTAAATTAAAGCGTTCACAGAAAAGGGTACTAAGAAATTAAAATAATTATGATCAGTTTGCATGCAAACACAAACAGTGTAAATTAGGAGAGACCAATTAAGAATTTTTAAAGATGTAAAAAAAATGGCGCGTGGGATAGATTTTTTCCTAAGATTATCTCAACTTTTTGTGCGAAAAACTTTCAGTAAAATATGCCAGTAATAATAATCTGGCTTCTCTGGTCCATGTATCAGATTTCCAGAATTGAATGCTCCAAGCCTAGGTAAAATTAGCCCTGACGTTGTTTTCGCCCCATTTTGTCTTCTTTTGTGCAAGGTTTCCAAAAATATCAGGCAGAATTACCGCAATAACAAACGTTTGCATTTAAAACCACAATGAGCTACGTCATTAAATATTAGGCACAGTTTGGACAGTATACATTCTAAGTCTAGTAAGCTGTAGGCCGAACGAAAAATATTCACTATTAGTCAGTATTATTCCGTCGTAACTATGATAGCGATTTAAAATGAATAGATTGGCCTTACCATTAATATGCGATTTTAATGTGTTCACTTCAGTCACAACATGACTGTTATTTGGGTAGAATGGTGCTGGTGGACAGTTAAAAGACGGGGGTCGGCTGTGCAGGCCCTAAAAACTTGGTTGGGTGAGACCAGAGACACAAGAAGAGCTCACAGTGCTGCTGATACAAGCAGCTAGCGTAACGGCGTGATCACTCTAGTGTTCGGTTGAATTTAAGGCGGTTGAGGACTCCTCAGACACAGGTTATTGTTTGTTTGTTTCTTTTAACTGAGAATGAATATTTTACTCTGTTTGATTAGACCATATTGCGGATTGCAAAGACATAGTAAAGGCACTTACAGTCAGTGACCTAGTAAGTTAGACGCTGCACTATTTGCGATATCTGTGAATTTGAGGCGGTATAGGACTCCTCAGACACAGGTTATTGTTTGTTTGTTTCTTTTAACTGGAAATGAATATTTTACCCTGTCTGGTTAGACCACATTGCGGATTGCAAAATTATTATAATAACTGCAAAGACCTAGTAAGGGCACTTACAGCCAGTGACCTAATAAGTTAGACGCTGCACTATTTGCGATATCTGTGTGCGAGCTATAAGACCCTCACATGTCTGCTGGCTGACTTCCGGTAGATTAACAAACCTGTCCCCGCAGAATTAGGCCAACCAGGGGGCAAAAGTATGCCAAAGTATACCAAATTGTGAGGGAGTGAGGGTCTTATCTCCACTCGCGGGAGCTTCCCACCTGTTTCATGGCCTATCTAGTCTATAAATAGAATATCACTGCTTATACAATTTTGCTTCTAGAGGGAAAATCACGATTCACTGTGATACGCCCGTCAAAACGAAGTCTACCTGAGTACTTTTTCGGATCAATCTGGACTCCCGCCTTTGCCCCTCCAAACGGGGCATTCACGAGGGCACATTTATACGTCATCAGGGCAGCAAGGGCGGTAACTTCATCGTAGTCGACATGCTCACTAGGGAATAAGATTGCATTTATCACTGTGGTGAACTATGGACTAAAAAAAGAGAAGGGGGGGAGAGAGTTTGTTTACATGTTTTGGAAGATGGTGCAATCCAAAAAATAGCCATTTGAGTTTCATGGGTGTTTAGACCTGACATTGAAATGCTTACAGTGACTGCAAGGCCATATTACTTACCTAGAGAGATTACTAATGTGTGTGTAACACGTAATTCAAATTCAAATTCAAATTCAAATTTATTCAGTCAATGTGTGTTACATCGAAAATATATAATGTTGAATGTGACATCTTCAAAAGAAATTACATTACAATAATAGTGAGACACCACAATGAACACCAATAGAATTACACACAGACCACGCTTTAAAACCAGTTACATTATCTTTACGAGTAATCACCAGCGCTTTCAATCCTATACAGCATAAGAAAGAATGTTTACAAATGCCAACATATAAACGAACACTATTGTATAAATGTACATTGTGAAAATAGCATTAAGTTATACAGCTTTTTAATGTTGTTGTTGTTGTTGTTGTTGTTGTTGTTGTTGTTGTTGTTGTTGTTGTTGTTGTTGTTGTTGTTGTTGTTGTTGTTGTTGTTGTTGTTGTTGTTGTTTAGCCGCCCTGTCATTAATCTTATCAAAATTATTTTATCTTGATTTCTATTGAGTATTAAGTCACTACATGTGCTCTTTACCCTACAGTAAATAATTTATAATAGATCTAAAAAAACACAATATTACAATTATGGTCTGATAAGACGTTTCTGTCTTGTGTTATTAAACAGTTTAACTGCTTGAGGGAAACAGCTGTTAACAAATCTGCTGCTACCTCTAAATGCTCGAAGGCGGCGGCCATGTGGAAGGAATTCAAAATAATGTCTCGAGGGATGAGATTTATCCTTCATAATGTTAGTGATTTTACTTGTCAAGCGCTCTTGGTATAATATTTCTAACGACTTAAGGTCGGAGCCAATAATTTTTTCTGCATTTTTGACAATTGATTCTAGCTTGTGTAAATTAACTAGAGGTAGCCTATCGAACCAAACTCCAATAGATCTTGTCAATATACTTTCAATAATAGCCCTATAGAAATTAGTCAATATCATTTTATTTACCCCGTAAGACTTCAGTTTTCTAAGAAAATACATTCTCTGTCTTGCTTTCTTAAGGATATCATTGCAGTTAATATCCCATGTTAAAGTATTGGATAGGACAGTGCCAAGAAACTTGAAATCGTATACTTGTTCTACATTTGATCCCTGTATAACCAAGGGTGGGGGTGGGGGTTCGTTTCTCCTGAAATCTATGATCATTTCCTTTGTCTTTGATACATTCAGCTGTAAGTTGTTCTGGTTACACCAGCTCACGATGGTGTCTATTTGGCTACGATATGCGTGTTCATCTGCGTTTTTGATTAGGCCAGTAACCGTCGTATCGTCGGCGTATTTTATAACCAGACAGCCAGGCTGTTCTGCTTTACAGTCATAAGTAAAAATAGAATATAGTTTTGGTGATAAAGGACAACCTTGAGGGGTCCCAGTATTTAACGTTATACTTATTGAAACGTTGTTACCAATTTTAACCTCTTGTGGTCGCTCTAATAAGAAGTCTAAAATCCAGTTACATAATTATGTTTACAGGAAAAAAGAGTTGGTAGATAAGTTTGTTGTACAGTTGTTGTGGTATAATGGTGTTAAAGGCTGAACTGTAGTCTATAAATAATATTCTAGCATATGACTTTTTTAACTCTAGGTGGTTTAATACCTCATGCACATTTATTGCAACCGCGTCATCTACTGACCTATTAGACCTGTACGCGAATTGAAAAACATCGAAGTCTGATGGTAGTAAAGTATTTAAGAATTTCAAAACAATTGATTCAAAACATTTCATAGCCACAGATGTTAAGGCTACTGGTCTGTAATCATTTAATGTTTGTGGTGATTGCTTCTTAGGCACAGGCACAATGGTAGACTTTTTAAAGCATGTGGGTACAGAACAAGTTTCTAGCGACCAATTAAAAATAACAGTGAACACAGGAGCCAGCTCTGCACTACACACTTTTAGTAGTTTTGTTGTTAACTTGTCTGGTCCAGCGGCTTTGTTCACTTTCAGTTTACTAAACGAGCGCCTTACTTCATGCTCATCTACGACGAATGGTGGCGAGTCATTAGATGGCAATGGGACGGGGCTTGTTTTGTTGTCTTTATCAAACCTTGCGTAGAACACGTTTAACCTGTCAGGCAGGGTGGCGTCATCACACTCGATGGTCTTTGGATTGCCCTTGTATTGCGTTATGGTGTTCATATTGTCCCACATTTGTTTACTTTGCCCTGAGGAGAAAAGATCTTCAATTTTGTCTTTATGTTTATTTTTTGCTTCTTTAATTGCTTTTTTCACTATCACCATCAGCATCATCATCATCATCATCTCATCACCATCATCATCATCATCATCATCACATCATCATCATCATCATCATCATCATCATCATCATCATCATCATCATCATCATCATCATCATCATCATCATCATCATCATCATCATCATCACCATCATCAACACAAAAATCATCATCACAGTCACTGTCATCGTCGCTATTATGATCATCCTTATCAAGGTGTTACTGTCGCTTTGGTCGTCTTCACCACCATCGCCATAAAACAGGAAGATTATCCCTGAAGTCGTCTTGTTCTCTTACATCTTACTCTGGTGCATTATTATTAATTTTTTGAACAATCAAGGACAGCAGGCCTACTATTAAAATACTTAAATCGAAATTAATGTCCTCGACCCATTATTAATGTTACAATGAGAAGTAAGCGCTACAAAAGTTATCTTCCATTGTCTGTCTGTCTGTCTGTCTGTCTGTCTGTCTGTCTGTCTGTCTGTCTGTCTGTCTGTCTGTCTGTCTGTCTGTCTGTCTCTCTCTCTCTCTCTCTCTCTCTCTCTCTCTCTCTCTCTCTCCCATAACTCTCTATATTCCTAGCGAAAGTATATTCTTTTAAGTGCGCTATAAAGCTTTCTCCTCCTTATAAAGATATTATTAAAAATTCAGAATCGCCATTTGCTCGAAAAAAAAAAATCTGTTATTTCTCATGCTATAGAAATGTTATCAGTAATCATTACGAAATCCAAAAAATTGGAGTAAAACAAAAACACAAAGTTATGGTAAAACACTATCAAATTTAACTATTTATGAAGTCAACAATGAGGGTGAAAGTATCGGAAGAAAAAGTTTATTTGAGATTTTCATGTTGAAGAAAAAACAGAACAATACACATTATACATTATGTAAGCCTATATCTATTAATTATTAAACAAGAGAAGCTAAATAATATACTGGGTAGACAAGTTATGCCAATCAATATCTTTTTTCATTGATCTTTGATTGAACCAAGACAAGAAAGAAGCCGCCACGAGACTCAATCATGAGGAACGAAGTGTGTACGAGTAGAAATCTGCCAAGCCAAAGCTGTCTGTTCCCAGAGCGGCCCACCCGTTCGTGGGTGTTGCAGGCAGATCAATGCTGAACGTTTGCTTGAGATCGTAGTAACCCTCAGCTGTTGACTCCTAGGAAACAAAATATAAGAAAAAATATGAGCGTTGAAGGAAAAGATCACATAAAACAATGAAGAACTGTTTCGCATAATTATTTGCCTTCATCGACAGCATTAAGTAAATTGGCTTTACCGACAGATTAAAAAAAAAATAAGAAGAAGAACAAGGAAATTGAAAATCTTGTATTCGCCACACAGAACACTAAAACTGCTGAAACGAAAAATATTTTGTTCTTATCCTGACATAAATGTTATTATTACACTCCTAAAAGTGTGACGATATTTGTTAAATTGAGTTACTGTATGTTTAAATTATTGTTAACTTGTTTTCTTACAGTGACACCAAGACTCATCTGATGCTTTCCTGGACCCATTGGAACCGAACCTTGATGTAACACCTTGGAGCGCGCTAGAGGGAAAATACACCGGGTTTATCATTATTATTCACGTTCTTAAGTTTCATATAATTATTTCTTTAACCTTTTAATTTTCAAAACCCAACCGTTTGTCAATTAGAAAAATAATAACGCATCAATTATTAAAATAATGCATTCACATACATAGACACTCTAAAATCAACTAGAGGCATAATGCATACACTTCTAGACATTTAAATTTATTACAACACTCCTGTGGACAGTTTTATTCGATGTTTACGTATTATAAGTTTTCTTATGTACAATAATTCAAAGAAAGCTATGTAATAATACTAAATAATATTATCTTCTGTAATATACTCTAATTCTTTAACGACTCTCTTCTAAGACAACTCAAAAGAACTAAATCAACAGGCATGGCAGTTAAAGAACAAACCAAAAGAACATGGAGAATGAAATATGCAAAACCTCTACATCAGTAATGATTCACAACTATATATCAATACCGAAAAGAAAAATAAAGTTATGGACCACTATAAAATTTAAATTAATGGAATAATAGGATACTGATTGGTGAATAAAAAGACAAGAATAGTAATTCATGCGTTAAATGAATAACATTTTTGATGAACAGCAGTATTAATTTATAAATCAATTGGCAGATAACAATTATTTACTAGTATCCAAACCAAGCCAACCCAACGACATTAGTTTTGAAAAAAATCTAATACAAAACAATATCACGACAGTCGGGGAGAAACGGAAAGAAAACAATCCACAAAGAGGTTGGACACTTAGCCCAATGCTTCTTTACCTAAATCATTGGTGACCATAAATTTCCCAGTAGTTGGAAACACAAAGAAGAAAACACCCTGAGCGTTGCTGGTGTCGCAGCCTCCTCTGTCAACCCTGGCCGCCACGAACACTCCGTCTGTGCCGTTTACTGCTGGGACTTCAAACTCGACGCTAATGTTTGTTTGTGTCCTGAAGAGCAAGAATGCATTAGAAACAACGATAACGAATTCTTTCTTTTTGGACATGAATTTTTGTTTGTTAAATATATCATATAGTGAATTCTGATATGAACGGAGAGAGATCCATAGGCAGATAGAGAGAAATATCTGGAAAGGGTTAGGAAGATGGATATGTGGAAGCAAAGGGATCGATCTGATTGTGAAGTGCGAGGACACATAGATGTGGAGGGACATGGTCGCCAACGCCAACCGGCACGGCATCTTTTATGATGATGATGATGATGATGATGATGATGATGATGATGATGATAATGAGGATGATGATGATGATGATAATAATAATAATGAATATGATATGATGATGATGATGATGATGATAATGATGATGATGTCAGTACTTTCTGGTATAAATACGGTTTAACTAAAATTAATATATTTGTCCATTTTGTTATGTTGTAATTATCGTTAAAAAGAACCACCTGGCCTCTAGCAATAATTAGAATCAGGGGTCGAAGGAACAGCGCGGTAAGATTATAAATCGTCTTTAAATATGCTAATATGAAGCCTTCAAGACAAGATATAAGCTACCACGACTTTGTAGACCACTTACAATCCCAGTACTTTCCAAGCATGGGAAAATACATTGTACAGCCATTTACAAGAACGGTAAGGTTATTATCCTTCTTAATATTGATCACCAGGAGTCACTTACCAATTGTAACTTCCAATGATGCTGATTGTCTTATCGGCAGTTTCAGCTGGGCACCAGTAGACAGGCCTCTGAAGGACTGTTTGTCTCACGACACTATGGCCACCCACCTTACGAACTTCGTAAGATCCTATTTGAGGCGCTAGATAAAATGGTTCTTGGTTTTCTTCGTAAGCTGCAAAGAGGAAAAAACCCACAATCATGAAGAATGAGACAGCAAAGACATCAATGCACAACTTTATCAAATTTTAAGCTTTTTACTTAGTGTCCAACCTCAACACTATATAAACTACATTGTGGACGGGTTCCGAGACTAACGTGTGACAATGTTACGTGCTGCCACACAGGATGCAGTTCGAGGATACCATGGCTTCTGTCTCAGCTGGTCACATTATACTGACACCGATCCAACTTGTTAAATGGAGGGGGTGGGGGGTGAAACTGGACATCCATATTTCATATCAGTTCTAAAAGTAGGGATGTGGATTGGTATAATTATCCTTTTACGTGTTGAATGCCTGGTATGTTTTTTGTTTTTAACACAAAATTCAAACGCCAAATATGCATACAATTTTATACACGTAAACACGTATAATATTGATCAGTAAACTATTCATTTTTGTTCGTTAAAAAAATTAAACGACACTTTACAGACTCCATCTTACCAGAGAAATCATCCTTGATATACGATGGGAAAGGAGCTGAGCCCTCTGGTTTTGGGTGTGTTCCTTTCTTGCCTCTGTTTATTGTAGTTAGAGTGTAGACCTCGTCCAAGCCTATATAAAGCTGTGCTTGGCCGTTTGTAAACTGAGGAGGAAGAAACAAGATTGATTTGTTTGTGCCTGCATTTTTTTTTCAAATGAAAAAAACAACAACAAACAAACAACAACAACAACAACCGTATCATAAAATTATTTTAGTTAGATATCCCCCTCCACACACTACCACACACACACACATATTCCGTCCTTCCCTTCTCTCTCTCTCTCTCTCTCTCTCTCTCTCTCTCTCTCCCCTCTCTCTCGCCATCTCCCTCTCTCTCTTGTCTGGGTATTACGAACTGACAATGTTCTTTAAATTTGTAATATATCTCTCTTTTCTCTTCTCCTTGATTTCTCTCTCTCCCTCCCTCGGTATATTTCTCTCGCCCTCTCTCTCTCTTTCTCTCTCTCTCTATCTCTCCCTCTCTCTTTCTATCTTTCTATCTCTCTCTCTCTATTTTAATTTTTTTTATTGTTTTCTTTTTTTTTTTACCAAACAGTTGTCGTGATTTATGTGATATATTTTCGGATGTGTAACGCTTTGCTTATTCATGAACCTGCTAGTGAGACCATGTCTGTACTATGTACTAGTTGTTTTTATTATTGATTAGCAATTTGCCTGTATAACTGAGACAAAGCCTATGTCTCAGCTTTGTACATGACCATGGGATTTTCCACTTTTTGAAAAAATCTCACCTCCCTGGCGTAATCAATGCCAATAAAAGATAATTAGGTAAGCTATATAATTCGAAGAAGACAAATCAGTCTTTCGTTTTAAACCCATTAATCACATAGCTTTGAGTTGATACTTACAATCAAAGGTTCCTGCTGCATGAACATCTGACTTTCAGATCCGTTGTATAGGAGCTTGCTATGCCATACATTCAATTTCTCGATAGATTTCTGAAAAATAATAATAGAGAAATGCAGTGTAAATTAATAATGACAATTCCATTCATTCATTAATTCATCCAGCGTCGTCCATAGGGTCCCAATTCGCATAGCCCGTTGGGACGTTTGGTGCTTGCGGCGTTTGCCAGGTTCTTTCTCTCCAATCGTCTCTGTTTCTCTGGGGAAAGATTCAGCTGTTGAGTCTTCTGTTCAGTCATTGATGTTGTCCATGTTTGTTTTTTTCGGTCTGCCATGTTTCCTCCGGTGTTCATTTTTCCCTGTCAGGGGACACCTACTTCTTGATGAAAGTTTAAAGAAACCCATCTTTCTTTCGACTACTGTTTATATTTCGTTGTTGACACGTAGCTGTTTTACGACTTAACCATTAAGTGTAAGAACAAAAATATCTCACTTCCATTGAATCAAATAGTAAGATCTCAATATGCTATTACTTTAGTTGATGCGTTATCTCTTTTTGTCTGTTTTCACAAATTTGAATACAGCCCCTGCTTAGAATAGAGTAGATAGCCCGAAAAATCCTATATGGAGATAGGACACCATCTGATTTTGATAACGAATCCTACACGGAGAAATGACTCCAGCTGATATTTTATGAAGATTCCTATACGAAGATAGGAATTCAGCTGATATTTGACGCCAATCTTATTGCATGCAATTTCAAAACCTTTGACCGAATAATAACTTACTGGTTTTTCAATGTACTTTGTTCCATAAGACTGCATTGAAGCCTATTAAATGATTCAGTATCATATATCGTCTTCCTGATTTATAAATTAAAATTCGATTAATGTGGCGTATGATAAAAACATGTAATACTGAAAACCCTTTGTAATTCCTTGAATGTGTGGTTGAAGCGAATCAGTTAAATGTAAAACAAGTTCTTTGAACATGATTGTATGAACATTATAAAAGATCACTAAATCCGATATTAGAATCATAATATTAACAATGCCCATACTTACAAAACTTCCTTGCAGCGAGATGGTTACTGTTTGAGGAGACACCTGGTATGGATCAAGCTCGGGTCTCACACAGATCGAGTGATCATGAGTCTGGCGAGAAATTACAGTGCACTGCATTTAGGTGACATAAGCTTATATATGGTTGTAGATTTACCAAGTTTCATATCGCTACAAAGTCTATTAAGAGAAGATATTGAGCATGCTTCAGATAATTCTAACAATATTGCATATAATTTTGAGACATAAACTATTATAATAGGTTACACGATTTAACATTTACTAATAAATCCAATTCAGTTCAAAATGACCACTCTTATTATACTCTAATCGTTGTGAATTTCAACCCTTTTAAAGAAATATTTTTTAAAAGATTAATATATAACTGATAGCGGCATACGTATCAAAAAGCAAAATGGCAGAGTTATGAATTTGAATACAAAATTACTGTAGCACTCACCATGGTCTCAATAACAATCGTCAGATGGTCCTTTGCTTCATTGGTCAAACTGACATAAGAACCTCCCTTTGGCAGCTTTCCAACTCCATGATTGTGCTGGAGGTATGTCCAGCCAACAGGTACAAATTGTGTCGTGTGAGCTGAGGAACCAATAACAAGGAAACGTCTCAAAGTTTGTTCGCACAAAAGTAACGTTTATGAAAGCTTGAAATGAATGACTCATAACTTATAAAATACAGTCAATTATTGTTCAGAAGTTGCATATTTTCCCGAGATTACAACCCAGAACTTCAAGCGAGATGCTTCAATTCTGTAATTATTTCTTGCTGTAATGTCCTAACCAAGTTTCCGTAGCTTTGATTTGATCACAGTGTCTTTTGTAAAGTTATTATCTTTCTCAAATCAATTGAAATTATTACAAATTTTCAAAGCTTATCTTTAATTAGTTTAAAATCAATTGATGAGTAAGACGTTACCAGCCTATGTTTGCACATCATAAAGATCATCATTTTCTTTAAAAAATGAATTGCAAAATGTAAAAAGACATTCTTATATCAACTAGACAAAATATTGTATGTTCTCATATGTATTTACGGACGTATGGAGGGGCACAATCGCCAACGCTACAAAGCACGACACTTGATGGATGGATTATGCATTTTCCTTTTGAGTGTTTAAGTGAAGTTTGAGCCTGACCTGACACCCAGATTGGAGTGGACACGACGTAGTGGCCAGACCAGGGCTCCATGGCTGTCATCAGGCCGTTCCTCGGGAAGGGTAGACTGGGGTAGTAGCTTCCGATCAGGTTCCACGATATTGTTCTGGCATGAAGGACAGAGACGGAGAGAGACGATAAACACTGCCTATACATTGATGGTTTGACGTGCGCATTGCGATACTTCACTGGTAATAAACGATTGGATTTTAATAATCGAATAAACCTATGCATCGGCCAACATTTTTGAAGTTTTTGATTTGTCCCATTTTTAGTTTTCACCGACACAGATTGTATTCCTAGCTTTTTGTAAGCCTATAAAAGCTCGAAAGTTGTAAATCTTTCCAACTCCCTCTTATAAACATGAATCATTTTATGCAATGATTTTCAGTAAAGAAACCTCACAAGTACGAATCCTCATTATATCAAATTGAAATGTAGGCTGTATAATCCATAATTACATTTAGATTTTACAAAAAAGGTAAATTTTTGTTTAGTGACAGAGGTATCCCGAAAGGTTAAAAAATCCCAATTAAGTATCGTTCAAGTTGATCATTATACTTTGCAATACAGTGTAGTTTTGAAAGAGTTAAAACTTACGATGTCATGAATCCATTGACGTAGTTCTGGTTTAGAATCTGTGGAAATGAATTGACTTTATGAGGAATAAGAACTATCTATATATGGAAGAAGAGATATGAGTATTACTGTCATTTTTACTAACAAAAATTCACTATTTAATAATCGTGGTTTTATTTTATGCAACCCACGAAAAATAGCACTTTGAAATAAGTCAATAAATATCATACTACAATAAACCAATATGAATCTATCTTATTAAGAAGCTGTTGTTATTAAACGGCGGTTTTTGTCGCGTTCTGGGTTCCTGCCACTACTTGCTTCCGTGTACATTGTATTCATTTTACACTTGAATATGTAAATCCGAAAAACCCACCTTAACATTGGTACTAACGATTTTAGTCCGTTAAACAAATTTCATCTCTCTTAGTATCTAGAAGATTTATGTAATATTTAGTCTGCAAATACCCAAACCTGCATGCAAGGTTGCTGCAATACATGTATTTTAATAACTAAAACGAACCACCGAATTAGTGATCAACTTTATTGATATTCCCATGGTATTACTCACCCTAGCCCAACAGCCTCCGCCAACCTCATCCGTTAAATGTGCTATAGTCTTCAAGGCTCTGGGATAGAGCATCGGCTTCCGACGCAAAGGTCCAGGTTCGAGCCCAGCCTACCGGTTGGGTCGATGTCAGTATAATGTGACCGGCTGAGACAGGAGTTATGGCATCCCCCTGCCCTGTCTCTTGTGTAGTAGCACATAAAATTGTCAGACGTCAGCCTTGGGTCCCGTACACAATATAGCCTATAGAGTGCTGATGTTGGACGGTAAAACCAACTCAACTCAACACCTGTACGATCTGCCACTACTTGCTGTCGTGTATTCATTTTACACTTGATTATGTAAATCTGAAAATACACCTTAAAGATTGGTACTAACGATCTTACCCCGTTAAACAAATTTCATCCCTCTTAGTATCTAGAAGATTTCTGTAATATTTAGTCTGCAAATACCCAAACCTGCATGCAAAATTACTGCAATATTTTAATAACTAAAACGAACCATCGAATTAGTGATCAACTTTATTGATATTCCCATGGTATTACTCACCCTAGCCCAACAGCCTCCGCCAACCTCATCGTTAAATGTGCTATAGTCTTCAGATGCCCAGAGAGGTTTGTTGCTTTGCTGCGCCTCGTTGGTAGACTTTGTCCCAGGGTAATGGGCTCTACAAAATATGAACAGAACGCCAGTTTGCATTTTGGTAAAGAGAAGAAAGAGCAGATTTTTTCGAAGTAAAAGGATTTGACAACATGAACTTACGTTATAGACTTGCTTAAAAAGAGTAGCATTTATTACACATTCAATACGCACACGTTGCAGCACTCTACAAATATTTCTGTATAGAAGTTGTATTCCAGAATTGTACAACCCGCCCTCCTTGAGATACATTTTTTATGGTGGAGTGGAAATATGCGAAACAAGAATTTTCAAAATTCAACCCATCGCAAAATATGAAATGGATGTCTTTGCTGTTTACAAAATAGCGGCAAATGACGAGTTCTTGACAAAGTGTCAAAGTAATGCTCTCTAAACTGTGAAGCAGGACGAAGAGAAAATTTTAATATTTTTTTCATGCATTGTTACTCTTTTTAAAACATACTTCTCGTTGTGAGCTGCAAGTAAACATGGAGCTCTGCTGAAAATCTGCAAATATAACGGTGTTCGGGTGTTTACGCGTTGACCTGTATGGCGATGACTGTGTGCCCGAGAGCATCGCTATCTCCCAGACAAAGAAATCGTAATTTCTTACCCAATGGCATGAATCATTTGGTTCAGGTCCTCATCTTTCGCCATATCTTTGGCTAGATCCCACCCAAACTCGTCAGGCGCAATTATCAACGTGTTGGAGAAGCCACTTTTATCCAGAGTTTGTCGTAATGTCTGTAATAAGATATAAAACATTAAGTGAATCCGAATGAGATGTGCACGAAGAAAAAACAGTCATAGATCGATTTTAACGTTCATGGTTCCCTTTATCCGTCTTGTTTACCACTTCGTTGTTTTGAAAATAGTGTATAGTTTAACTTTCGATGATACTAATAATTTTTAACAGCGATTTTAAATAAGTTTCAGAAAAGGGGAAACATTATTAAAGCTAAGCGTTATCTATAAATAAATAATGGACAGTACAAACCTTGATATAAGTTATGTCATATGGCTTTTCATTCCAAATCTGAAAAAAAAGAAAAAAAATCTGTCATAAGAACACATAAACAATAAACTATACCTCGTCAAACAATTATGTTTAATGACCTAATGTATGGTGCACAGCAACGTTGAATATATTCCCCTTTTTCTTCATTCTAACTTCATGCTAGTTACAGTCATAATGTAAAAGTATAATTATGTCTCCATACCATTAATTTGCTGCCATATTAAGGTGTTGTGATAATCCACACAACTTTGTTATGATGGTGTTGTTCAATTTAGAACCAGAGGAATGCATTACGTCGCAACTTTATTGTGCACACTACTACGTACACAAGCCAATCTAAACTCAATGCGAGACACGTTTTTTTCATCGCCGAGATAAAAGTAATACAAAAACAAATGAGTGAAGGCAGAGTATATCATAAGAATGAGGTACAGTTTGTGTAACAATTTGACTCAAGACATCTACTTTGATAACATTAGGCATAAACCTTTGCCACGAGTTGGTTTATTCGTTGACCCCAGATAGTCATGTGAACTCGTAATATTACAAACCTTTCTCATACTATATGAGTGATCATTGAAAGTGACCCAATATTTTTCTAACGTAAGTTGTCGAATCTTGAACGGTCTGACTGAAAGATAACCGCTTTCCGTTTATTTTTCTTTTGAGCCATTCATTATCCAACTCGTCAGTCTCAAGATCTCACCATCTCCACATTGATACTTAGCCTAACTTGTAAACATCAGCTGAGCAATACATGTAATCATTATAGGTCTAAGTCCGGGAACATAACAAAAGCGTAGTTTTACATTTGCGCATGTATCTGAAAAAGCGACAGAAGAATTCCTTTATATTTTGCAAAAAGCTTCGCAGCGCATACAGTACGAAAAGTTTTCACTTTCATAGTACAGTGTACATGTATTCATAAACTGCACCCACGACCTATATCTGCGCATATGCAAAAAAGGCTTTTTTATGTTTATGGCCATCTGCCAGCTACTAAACTCTAGGATTTTTGGACTTTATGATTGGACCAGGTGGTTTCATATTCACCTCAGTTGTTGATCAATTAAAAGGATAGTAATAACTAATAGAAAGTAGTTGCCCATTTTGGGAAAATTCAAATCGAAGTGTATGAAAACAGTAGAAATGATCGGCTGTACATTTTGCATACTTTCAGTCAACTGATGTACTGACTTAAGCTATAGACAGTATGAATATGGATCGTTTATTTTTTTATAACTAATCCCTTCACCTGTAGTGTTCTATAACTGTTCAAAATTGTATCTCATTTGGGTAAAATAGCGAAGTCTGGTGAGAAATTGCTGAACAAAAAGCTAAATTTTCCTACAAACGGAGATGGCATCAACTGGGCTTAACCTTAAAGTGGCGATAAATAAATATTTACGGAGTTGTTAAAGCTTTCCATCATAATTGTTTGAATATAATTTATATTAGAGAGTGTTTTTCAAGACTTACAACAACGACAACAACAATGACAGCAACGACAGTAACATCATCAAAAACAAAAACAGCAACAACAACCAGAGAAAAAACAACAAAAACAACACCAACAACAACAACAACAACAACAACAACAACAACAACAACAACAACAACAACAACAACAACAAATATCTTTCACTTCTTCTTCTGATACATTTTCAAAACTAGATAAATGTTCACCAAAAAAAAAAGGGGGGGGGGGGTTGAAATACCCTCTTCCTTTCAAAAAGCACAACAAATGGATGGGGTATCTCCATTCCATGTTCACAGACTGTGTGGTGTGGGCTGACAGAGACAGCGATAAAAAAAGAAAAAAGAATGCAATATTATAAATAGATACTTTTTGGGTCAGTATGGGTATAGTGTGAGCGGCTGAGCCAAGAGTCCTGGTAACCCTGCACTTTTTCGTGTGTGGAAGAACGTAAAATTGTCAGACATTAGTCTTTGGACCCATCGCCGTAGAAGATACTACTTGGGAACCTAGGATACGTAACACCAGGAAGAGGCTCTTCTTCTTCAAAGAATAAATCAATGCAATTTTTTTTTAAATAGAGAGAGAGGTACAAGTACAGAGAATTAGACATACATGAAGACAGGGGAGATAAAGCCTGATATTTTTCATGTAACAAATTAACGGACCTCGTTTTGAAAATAACGAAGATGTTACACACAAAAAAAAAAAAAACTGCTTGTTGTCAACTGACCTGTCATCCAAATAGGTGTGGACACATTGTTACTGCCTGAACAGGGCTCCACAGCTGTCATCAGTCCGTCCCTGTAGAAAGGCAGGTGGTTGTAGTAACTGCCTATCAGGCTCTATGATATCGTTCTGAGGAATCAAAAGGAGAAACATTGCCAAAATCTTGAATGAAGACTAGAACGTTTAAAAAATAGTCATCTGTAAACTATTGTCTCCTTAGTTGGAATTTTACACGACACATCTAAATCAAAAATTACTTTTTCAACCTTTTCACTTAATACGGACCGTTCTGACGAAAGAACAGTTAAAGAACTTCCAAGGAACAAGAGGGAGAAACAATGAGAGGAGAGATAGATGAAAATAGATAGATAGATAGATAGATAGATAGATATATAGATAGATAGATAGATAGATAGATAGATAGACATATTCACCTCAGTTGTTGATCAATTAAAAGGATAGTAATAACTAATAGAAAGTAGTTGCCCATTTTGGGAAAATTCAAATCGAAGTGTATGAAAACAGTAGAAATGATCGGCTGTACATTTTGCATACTTTCAGTCAAGTGATGTACTGACTTAAGCTATAGACAGTATGAATATGGATCGTTTATTTTTTCAAAACTAATCCCTTCACCTGTAGTGTTCTATAACTGTTCAAAATTGTATCGTGTTCTATAACTGTTCAAAATTGTATCACATTTTGGTAAAATAGCGAAGTCTGTTGAGAAATTGTTTCCTACAAGCGGCAATAGCATCAAATGGGCTTAACCTTAAAATAGCGATAAGTTCATATACGGAGTTGTTGAAGCATTCCATCATAATTGTTTAAATATTTTTTAGATTAGAGAACATTTTTAAGGACTTAAAACAACGACAATGACAAAACAATGACAGTAACGACAGCAACAGCAAAACCACAGCAACAACAACCAGAGAAACAACAACAGCAACATCATCAACAACAGCAACAACAACAACAGCACCATTCTCATCGTTGTTATTGTTCATCACCATCATCCTCAACAACAATGAGAACTCGCGGTTTAGCGCAACGTTACAACTTACTCCAACATAATCAATGGTCAAGTTGTAGACATATTTGGCTCCTTTAATCCAGTTGACGACATAGTTAGCTGTCTGCACAGGATCGATATATGGGTTTTGAGTGCCCTTTCCAAGCCAACCAGGAAAGCCCCAGGGAAGGCAATAGAGTTTAATATCTGGATTCCTCTGGAAGTAAAAGGGGAGGAGGGTGCAGGGAGGGGCGGGGGAGGGGGAATATAATGATGACTTATTTATACATGTACTCATTTCTTTATCCTGCAAGGAAAAAAAATTAGAGCGAAAATTTGGTTCTTGCTATAAAAGCTTTTCAATACAATACCATAAAATTGACACTACTACAGGAATTTCTTCATTAAAATAAGCTTCAACACGCTCAGGAATTGTATGAGTTTTTTTTCTACATTACAGAACCGTAACTTAAAAAAAAACAATTTTTTTGGAGTACAGCTTCTGATAGAGATTATCAATCTACGTTTAAAAAATATGCTTCAAGATGACGAGGCGATATTTGACTCATGATAGGTTATAGAGAAGCATTACTAGTATTTTGAATTATAGTAATACTCAAAGAAATCCATAAATAAAAACTGCACGTGACATTAGTCGCGTACGTTAATATACGCCACTAAGCCAAAAATACCTTTTTAGCCTCTTGCATGAGCCACCATTCATACCCTCTGTGATAATTCTCCTCCCAGCTGTTGTGCATGTGAGACGCTTCTGTCCCATCTGCATAAGATAATGTTACAGGTACAAAAACTTTTCACAGGCACACCTCATTCTCATATTATTAAATTTTGGCCAATCTTCACTCAAAGAGAACGAGTAGGTTAACTGAAGGCATTGACATTTATCTATAACAATGCGTATTATTTCAAAGAAGAATAAAAATTGCATTAATTTTATTTTGTCATAGTTTGATTTGGTTGAAAATTGCCTTATCGTTCTATGGAATACACAGCTTAATCAGCATAAAATAGTCTATGTAAGGACGCACCTGTGCTTTGTATATCTCCTCCTATCTCAACCTTAAATATTTGTAGTGAAAAATTGCATTATCGTTCTATGAAATACACAGCTTAATCAGCATAAAATAGTCTATGTAAGGACGCACCTGTGCTTTGTATATCTCCTCCTATCTCAACCTTAAATATTTGTAGTGAAGCACCAAAACCAGGCTGGAGATATACAATTTAAAAACAATATTGTTTTATTTATAGCAACAAGTAAGTTATCAGCGTATCCGACTTTACAAAGACACAATATTAAAAATATTCCTTTATCTTATCATGTTTAATTATTAAGAAATACACATTTACTGGCGCGCTAAAGATTTAAACAGTAAACTATTGTATTGAAAAATAAAGATGATATTTGAGGAAGGAAATTCCGCTAATATGCACTCACAAGGGAAAAGCTTTCTACTTTCATTTTTTTATGTAAGAGATTAAAAAGCAATACATACCTTGAATAAGTAGTCTAATATTTCATCCCTTTGAGTTTTTGGGTAATTCACAAGCAGTTTTGAGGTAGCCTAAAAAGATAAAGTAAAAAAATGTCAATACAACAATTTAAGAATAATTCAACCAGAAACTTACAGATATAAAGGAAGTCTTTAAGTATTTCATAAACATAGAGACCTGTATCCAAGAGCACTTACAAAATATAGATTTTGATTTTTTCCTCGCAAATGTCGCGATACATGTGTGTGCGTGAGAAAATCTTAATACTTTTAAGACAATCTCTAAAATTCAAGATATCTTGACCAAAAGGCATCAAATAATTCTGATGTTATTTCTAGTGCATTTACAAGTTGATGAAGGTGTAGTCTTATTCTGGTTTAAAATCATTCTGTATTGATGAGACTCCGATGCCTATCATTCGTACTACATTGTAAAATTGAAGTTGTGCGCATCCTTCTTGATGGTGGTTTGCCTTGCTTAAGAATTAATCAAAATACATTATTAATTAATAAACTATTTGATGGGCCCCGGTGAATATGTTGCGCTTCACATGGAACGTTTGACTCAAATTCTATGAAACATTTCTTTCAAAAGGATCTAAATCAGCTCGTTAAATAATATCAACAACTACGTTTCGAAATAAATATTTTCATAAAATAGCGCGCCTGGATTTTTACAACAAAGCCGCGTTTAAAGGTTATGAAAACATGCATAAACAAACACAGATAACAAGAGCGCACCGGTTTCCTTAGCTAGTCCTGCCCTTGTTGTTTATGAATATGCTACAATAGGCCTAAGCAATTACATTTTATCCGGCGCTGTGTTCATTTTAACACTTCTAGATTTCAATGAAAAGTCTGTTTAAAAAAAAAAGATATTTAAATACCAAAAAAACAGACAATTTTTTATACATATAAAATCAATTTATGTTATACGAACCCCGCCGCCGCTGATGGCCCCTATGCCCTCAAACACACGTCCTAGTCCATTGGAATCATCGAAACTGAGGGTGTTTTGCTCATCTTTGAGAAAATCGGACACCTTGAAATAAAGTACCTTGCTCTTCAGAGCAAACACAAATACTAGGCAATGAAGAAACACAACAGCTGTCACAGTGTGTGAAGAAACCATGTTGGCGACCGTTTAAACTTAATGGTGTCACCCCAAAATGCTCAGCGTTTTGTATTTCGGTAATTAAATAAGGGCATCGCTCGGTACGATCAAGGCTAGTAGGCTCGAAACGATCGAAGACCTAGATTACATCAAGATGAGTGTAACATTGAACATTAAATTTATGAGATTTAAAGTTCAAGTACAGCGACAAAGGGGCCGAAAATCAAACATCCTATCTTATCAAGGGCAAACATAATAGTCTGATGATATCAGCCTTAGTTAAATATGCGGTCGGGAGCATCAAACGGCACGGGGCGTGATGGTGGTACGAATGTCTACCATTATTATCGTATGTCTACCATTATCATCGTATGTCTACCATTATCGTGTAACTATTTAAGCCTCTCTTCACATTGATAATGGTCTGGGTGCAGAGTATTTCCAAAAATTATGTACTGATCGAGCAAGAAAAAAAACAACAACCAACAAACTCCACTCACATGATCTATTTTACTACTGTTATCGATCGCAATGTAATTTACTATTAGAGTTTATGATCCCGATATTTCGAAGAGAAATATTTTTAGTACATAGGCATAGAATAGACACAATAAAATGCACAATGCTATATTTCATTCAACTAATTTTATTTACAAAGCAGATACAGTCGTCTAGATACATAATTATCTGGAAATAAAAGAAGTTAAGTGTCTTTTAGAGCTTTTTATCTGCAAATCTTTTCGAAAATTAGATAAAACCGATATGTAGTTTAATATGTCACATGCGTTACTGGTAACCTAATTTTGTTTATAACAGTCATCTCATGGACAAAGAACAGACACTTCCCCCAAACAGTTTTACAAATTATTGAAGAGGCAAGCTCCAGATAAGGTTGGAAAAATGAAAAAAAAATGCAAGCCAAACTTTTATTTAGGCCAGTTATCTTCTGGACATAGCACAGATACTTCACCCTGCAGTTTTACTAATTTTTAAAGATGCAAGCTCCATATAAGGTTGGTAAAATGAACAGATTAAAAAAAAACTTATCATCATCATACTCAACTAAAAAACTTAATTTAATTTAGAATAGTTATCTCATGAACTTAGTACAGAAATAGGTTGGAATAATGAAAAGATGCAAACAAGACAAATGATGATAAAATTGTGGGAAACGTATCGAAATTGTGAAAATGCAGGAGTAATAATGTAACCATATTTTAACCAACCTGGTGGTCAATGCTAGCCAACACATTGTAATAAAATAAAAATATTTTCAGTGTTCAATGTGAATAAAAAGAACTGCTCATTTTGAACCATTTTCCGCATTAAAAATGAGCAGCTGAACAAACGAATAAAACAAAGCGTAATTAAAGATAAATGAAATTAAGATCATCATCATGAAGAGCCGTGCCGGTCGGAGTTGGTGACCAAGTTCCTCCACGTCTCTCTGTGTAATTTACAATCGTCCATCCCTTTGACAATACACCTACCTAGCCCTCTGTACCAAAATAAAGATAATGGTTCTTTTTTTTCTTGGAAACACACCTTTACCCCAACCTCGAAGAAACCAATTATTTGACGATTGTCGTTAGCAACTAAACAAACGAACAAATAATTTTATCTGAAGAGGGTCGAATTCGAGTCCTCAAACATTAACATTTGCTGCAAAATTTAACGAAAATAAAACGAATTGAGTTTTTTTACATGTTAATAGTAGGCATTGGTATTGAAATGCTTTAACGCTTTAACAATAAAGCAGATGAGTCATCGTTACATCGAAGGTCAAAAGTGAGTTATCTAGAGTTTTAACTTTCCCTCTTGGTGTGTGCTATTACCTCAGGAGACTTAGTGCTTCTTACCTTCGGAGGACGACATCAAAAGCAAAGCCGCGAAGTCACGTGCATTATTATCACCTGTTTCACAAAACGGACAAACAGTTTAACACCCCTTACATCGTAAGTCAGCCTACTTCACTGCCTCTTACTCTTGATAGTCTCATCCTCACATTAACACACACACACATACACACACACACACAAGAACCTTGAATAAAGACCCGAAATAATCATAGAAACCTATAATTATTCACCTTTTAAGAATCAACTCTTAAACCAAGGATTTTCATTCTCATTGAAATTTAAGTTATATAGTATGTATCTAAAATCTGTTGATGCAGCATCATTCATTTGGCATTGCGTTGCGTTAAGCCTATGTTCTCTGAAAATATAGGACTATAATAAATCTAGATCTATTATTGAATTTTAATTTAGCGGATGGACAAAAACATATTTTTATCCAGATTTACTACTCGCATTGAATCGGAAAGAGAGATAATGTCTATACTTCATTGTTTTATTCCTAGGCGTTCATAGCATTTGAAGTGTAAAATAGAGAAGATCATTTAGTTGTGTAACACCTCCTATGTTATGTTTTTCGAGAATAATTTTAGAATTTTTGTTTCATGATTTCCTGGTGTAGAATCCACACCATGAGTGGTTTACATTTTCTTTAAAATTCTGGTTCGGTACTTTTTACAGGTAAAGTTAGCTGATTTGAAACCTTTTCCATTGAATTCTTCATTTGCTTCTTTTTCTTTTGATGCATTCTTTTGTTTCAGTGCCTTTTTTGCTGAAGCCCTCTTAAGTAAGTTGTTGAGCACATCGTCGGTGTGTTGTGTTCACTGTGTTCCTTTCATTGGTGAATCTCTTCCTACAACAAGCGAATCCTTTTAAAAAGTCTTTACAAAACAATACGAGTCAATGAGAGGAGTTTCATTTTTTTTAAAGTTAAGATTTTCTTGAAACATTTGCAGTATTGAACAATGTCTCTCCAAGAACTGCGATTTAACTCGTACTTTACCAGAAAGCTGTTAGTGTCCTACGGTAGAAATGGATGGCGATCTCTGGTTCGAAACCACAGGCAAAGTTCACGTCACGTAGAACCCATCTATAAATCCTAGGAGATGTTAGACAAACAGAGAGAGAGAGAGAGAGAGAGAGAGAGAGAGAGAGAGAGAGAGAGAGAGAGAGAGAGAGAGAGAGAGAGAGAGAGAAAGAGAGAGAGAGAGAGAGGTAAGAGAGTGAGAGAGATGCTATATCCCCACAAAGATTGAGGCCAAAAGCTCAGTTAGCAGATCTGTGGGCTGACTTACAAGAGTCCTTGGTTCACATCTTATATGTGATATTAAACGGTGGGGTTATTTCTCTCCTCTGTATGAGAATTATGGAATATCTATGAGATGCAATTATGATAATATTTGGAAGTACACATGGTTTGGAAATTCTAATAACTATATGGAAGCCTTATGTCGCATAATTATCATGTTATTTATGTACAGATGCGATAATGTAACCATTTTAAAATAAGGCCTCAAAAAGGTATCTCTAATACTCCCGATACTAATAATATGCCTTAAGAAGAAGTTAAATGGAAAATGTGTATATCGGCTATCTCGGTATAACTGACAGGGCAATTCACTTATTTCTCAATGGATATTAATTAAATAGAAAAGAGAGGTAAGAGCTCGGCTTTCTGTTAAGTGGGTTTCTCAGACCTCACAGTGTTCTCGATCAAAATTTAATGGCAATATCCCCATCAAGTAACATTAAGAGTCTTTTATTTTAAGTCGTTTTAATATAAAACTGAAAAGGCTCATTTAAAATGTACACAACATATTGAAACAGAACAAATTTATTTTCGGAAATAATATTTAATTTATTTACGAAATAATATTGGTGTTTATTTATTAGAATTTGACAATGTAAGAAATAATAATAATTATAATTGCAACGAAGTTGATATTATAAAATTTTTATCTACACACACTCATAAAAATAACAATACATAATGAGAAGTAAAGTAAAATTGTAATAATAATAATAATAATAATTATAATATAAATTATCTGTTTCGGCTAATTTTCTCATATTAACTTCGACAGCGCCTTTACATATTTCTCCTGAATCTTGA
>RQTK01000253.1:168688-183489 GCA_003991915.1 Elysia chlorotica
TATCTATCAGGGAAATGCAAAGAGTCAGAGAAGTTTCTCCCAAATTAGAAAAGAAAATCTCGTCTCATAACGATTACGTGAAAGAAGAAACTCGGTGTACATGGGACAGTGTTACAATAAAATAATTTCAAGTCATGATTGACACTGAAACTAAACTTACGATGTCACCAGCCCGTTGAAATAGTTCTGGTTCAAAGTCTGATAGAGCAAAAAGAGTTGAAAAATTAATATATACGGTGGAAAGCAAAACAAATGCCTACAAGGTTATATATTAATCGTCAACTATAATGTATGTATTACTACAAGCCAGCGCAAAAAAGTATATATGGTTTTGTTCGTATCTCTTTGAGTGGTAAGAAGAATATAGAGTATTCGACTAGAAACAACGAAATTTGCTATTGTCCAGAATTAGGTCTGAAAATTGAACTGCCACTAGCGTTAGAAAAATACTCACTCTAGCCCAGCACCCTCCACCAACTTCATTGTTGAAAGTGTTGTAGTCCTCAGATGCCCACAGAGATTTCTCTGTCATCACAGCCTGGGAAGTGGAATAGGTTCCAGGGTAATGGCATCTGAGGAAATAATCCAATCAACACGATGACGGATAGGCATGAGGCTGAGAGGTCATATGGAGGTCCCAGTTATGTATGCTTAGGCATGGGGCAATCATTTGGAACTTTGCTTAATATCAAAATCGAGGTGTTCAGAAGAATTCAGGCAAAAACAGAATCATATGGACAAACATGTTCAGCGGGAATCCAATCGTAGTGTCAAAGGCAAACGGGTTAGTTAGAATGAGGTATGGTACTCTATTCGTCATGGTATGATTGAAAAGCTGGCGCTCTATGCTTGCTCATAGATTAAAACACGGGCTTTTCAAATTGATGACAGGGGTATCAAAATACTTTCGAAAGATAGATCTTCTTTAATCGACTATAATTGACATTGAAAAAAATACTTTGTATTGAAGCCAGATTCAAATGTCGAAAATCATCTAGTAGTAACACTGGTCAAAAAAAGAGAACGCGAACTTTACAAGACCCATTTAACTCTATGAATTAGTTCATTTAATGGCTTTTGTTACAAGAGGTTCTGCTTATCATGTGATTTAATGGGTTTTTTAGGTGACAAATTTACTTTGAACAAAGCGCAGACAGTAGATATTTTGTTTCCAAATATAACAATCTATGCATCATTTCTAATTGCTCAAAGGTCAAGCTGAGAGTTAATAAGACTTAAAAGACCTTTGTGGCAACGAAACTTCTTTGCGACCTCTGTTACTTTTGATCGACCAGAGCACAGATCGTTGATGAACCATGAATAATAAACCGTCAAATCGAAACCATGTAACTATCTTCTTGTCGATTCCTAATGCTTCTCTTCCTTTTATATATTTACACTTAGAGCAAGTTATAGATCTATAATCCAGATCCACGGCCGTAAGTGCTATTTCTTTTCCGCATTCTTGCAACGATCGCAAGCTAACAAGGCGTTTTACTCACATCGCCTGGTTGCGAGATACGGAGGTCCTTAAAAAGAGTCGAGTTATGTGGTCGAGCAAAAAACAATCCTAATTATTGGTACACATATACAGGTTTTTCTGTTGAAATATGAATGGGTTGTAGGATGTAACTGGAAAATATGAGAGTTATGGCTAGATTATTCTTATTTTTTATCAGTGCTGAAAGAGTAAACAGTTTGTTTTTACATAGCCACAGACACGAAGATACAGAAAAGCCGCATTGGAAATTGATTGGATCTCCTGTTGTTTTTTTGTGATTTACCGGCTGGCGACCGATAAAGCTCATATCAGCTAAAAAATGCATCTTACAAAACTGCTGTGTCCATGGATTAAAGAAATGTAATTTGCATTGTTCTCCATGGTTTTATTCTATGCATAAATAGGCGATGTTACATAGTATTTACACCTTTTTCGCAGAAGTTTACCTTTTACAGTGTAAAAAATAAGAAAAAGAAGAGATATAATGATTGTGTGTGTTTCAGAGAGAGAGAGAGAGAGAGAGAGAGAGAGAGCGAGAGAGAGAGAGAGAGATAGAGAGAGAGAGACAGGCAGACAGACAGACAGAGACAGAGACAGACAAGCAGACATGCAGACAGACATACAGACAGACAGAGAGACAGAGAGACGGAAAGAGAGAGAAAATTTTTATGGGACATTTAAAAAGGCCGAGAATTATAGAGATTTCAACAAAGAAATAGAGGCAGGCAAAATACACGCAGCCAGTATAATATAATTATAAGCCCTAAAGGGATAGACACATGGATAAACACCCTATTGCATGGACAGCTGAGGCAAGGTCTTGATCCTTTAGAATGTCTGCAGAAATATCCAACCCTCCATCAGCAGCAATAATCAATGTCTTCATGAAACCTTGTGCGTCCAGTGTTTTCTGTAGGGCCTTAAATATAAAAAAATAATTCAAATCAATAAACCATTCAAACCAACAGAATCTTTACATTAATTTCTACAAGTTAGTTGTAAGTACAATGTATTCTAATTGATGCAAAGATACTTTCAACATTTTGTAATTATATTTTGCTTCAAATGGCTTCTGCTGCTATTACCACAAATCTAGGAAATTCGAACACTGGGGGCTACAAGTAGGCCTAAAATGTCGCGGCAGTTTACAATTCGTTGTAGGAATATGCGAGTAGGAAGACTTACGACGAGTTGTAACCTACTGCGACGTTGTGCTTACGACCGTAGCTAACTATGCTAAAATTGCTAAGGAGCTGATAATGGTGCTACTCTATCTATAACCACGATGCAATAATGATTGTCTTGTTCCAGTGTAACAATGACCTTCCCGTATTAAAGAAAAAAATCTAGAACTGTCGATGGCATGTTTATAAATTAAAATGATCTTTTTGAAACGTCACTAAAGATATAACAGCAAAATATCATGTGATTTGGAAAACGAAATAAATACCTTACCTTTATATAGGTTATGTCGTAATTTCTCTCATTCCAAATCTGTAAATGGATACGTAAACGATTTTTTACCACCCATATAATGAAGAGGCAAACTGAAATCTTAAATAACATAAACCAAAGATGTGCATAATATATTCGTTTCATTCGAATATGTGGTAGCGAATGTAAAACTTAAAAGCAAAGTATGATCTTATGAAGCCTTGCTTCAGTTACAATTACCTCTTGTATGAATGAGAAATAAAGCGGGAAAAGCCACCAATATTATAATTGTGTTTGTTTTCACTAAACATCAATTTATTCATTCGTCCAGTGTCGTCCATCGGTTGCCAATCCACCTGGGTGCTGCCGGATTCTGACCGTTGGGTATTATTTTGTTGTTTGTACTGCCTGACATGTGTTTTCATTCCAATTGTCTCTGGTTAGATCCATGAAGAAAATGCTTACACGTATTTAGAATTGTACAAAAAATCTCTCACCCCAACATAGTCGATGTTGAGATTGTAGACTCTCCTGGCCCCGTTTATGCGGCTGACCACACAGTCGGCTGTCTGCTGGGGATTGGTGTAGGGATTCTGCGTGCCTTCACCCACCCAGCCGGGAACCCCCACGGTAGACAGTAGAGCTTGATTTTGGGGTTCCTCTGCAGCGGGAAACATCGGGTGATATGAAATATATCAAATAAAAGAACTCAGATAAAATAGCATTGCAATGTAGATAATTTGAGAGAGACAAAGAGAAATAAAAAGAGAGATAGAGAGAGATAGTGTATGTGTGTGTGTGTGTGTGTGTGTGTGAGAGAGAGAGAGAGAGAGAGAGAGAGAGAGAGAGAGAGAGAGAGAGAGAGAGAGAGAGATAGACAAGGTATAGATATGTGAATTTATTTGCACATTGCAAAACCTCGTAATATGCAGGAAATGCTTAAAATTTTTTAGCTATTCCCTATTAATTCTCCTGGTTTGTACGAACAGGAGAATATGAGGCATTTCCTAAGAATGACTCGTTATGTTTCCGTGTTTGACTGTTACATATATCACTACTCACATATCACACACGATGATTTTACCTCATCATTGGCTCGTCATTTCTGACACTATTGAGTGGTTTACCCTCTTGGCCTCTTTCATAAGCCACCATTCGTAGCCTCTTCAGTAGTTTTCATCCCCTTTGTCATGCAAGTGAGATGTCTCTGTCCCATCTGAAATAATCAAAGACGTTTTGGCATACATGTTTTCAAATTGAGAAATGTTAAATATCGTAAAATGCCTGTGCATAAAAATGGTGTTGGAATAGCAGTTGCCCTAAAATTAGTAACATTGTCATGGAACATTTTATATTTAAAGCCTAGAATTACATATTATTCTGAAAGACAATCTTAAACATTTTGCACAAACTTAATTAAAGTCATTAATGCAGGGCTTTTAAAAAGTCAAGCCCAAAGTATGCTTCAGATACATTTGCAAAAACTTTAGTAGTGCTAGCAAGCCTTTTGCACAAATTATATCATTTGACATTCAATTATAAAAATTAAGTGAGTTGTAGCGCCTAATCATAGGAACCTTTATTTGTTTTACGTTATCATCTTTTCGTGGTTATAATCTTTTTTTTTAAAATCTATATCTACACCTATCTATATTTGGCCAGTTGTACCCGACACGATTCTCTGATGCCAATGTCAAAGAATAACCTATCTTTATATAAGACTACATGAAAGAGGTGTGTCACTTATATTTCACGGCTTAGCCATTGCCCTCTTATTTATTATTATTTTTATACGGAATATTAGCTCCCCTAATTTGTATTTTAGAAATCGATTTCACACACGATAGGTTCATTAGTCTAGTTTTTTTAGAACTGATCCAAGCACAAATGTTTGTTTGTATTTGTTTGTTTTAAGATAAAAGATTGGATATTACATCGATTGGATTGGTGTCACTACAATATGACTGGCTAAGACAGGTCTCCCCACCATGTGTGCAGGAGATAAAATTGTTAGACATCAGTCTTGGGCCCCGCCAGAATAAAGTCTATATAGTGCTGACGTTGGATGTTAAACCAGTAACTCAACCCAATTCAAATCATAACTATGTAAAACAATTCAAATGAACAAATGGCGCTTCTTGAGGATGCTCAAAATAATATTATAAGATAAGATAAGATAAGATAATCTTTATTTGTCCCTTTGAGGGAAAATAGATTTGGACACGTTACATGTATTTCACACATAATAATTATAATAAAAATAAACATGGTTACACAAAAAATGAAACCGATACTATTTTTTAGAAAAACTAAAATCGATACACATTTTTGGAGAAACATTTTACATTACATTAATATGAGTGATGGCTCATGACAGGTTGTTTTTTTTTTTCTTTTATTTCGAAGGTGCATAATTTTTGCTTTCATTTATTCTTTATTCCGTTCATTCATTATAATTATTATTATGTTTAACATAATTATCTTAACATGAAAATCAAACTATTGGAAATTGGAATGCTTTACTTACCTGTGCTCTGCACATCTCCTCCAATCTCAACTTTCAATATTTGCAGAGATGCTTCAAAGTTTGTCTGAAGTGGACAAAAGTAGACAGATTTTTAATTAAAACAACCTAGACAACTAAATTTTTACTTCTTTGCAGTTTTTATAATAGCATAAACTGTTTTTTTATGAAGGTACATTTTTTTAAACGGTATAACTTTTAATCTATCAAAATATTTACTTGAAATAACAAAAACTACTTTGCTGCACCAACTAGTTTTACCACTTATATATTGCATAATGGATACAATTTAATGACTGGATTAATAAACATCGCCCTAAACAAATAGTCCAATATCTTATCTAACTGCTTCACTGGGTAGTTCATCAACAATTTTGAAGACTGAAAATAACATTACTGACATATATGGTTCATAGCATTTACAAAGTCTATAGCATGCCTCAATAATACTCTGATGGTATTGGTTTTAGATGCTCGTGATCGACATTTTTAAGGAATAAACATAAAAGGTTGCGAATTAGTCACCTATAAAAAAAATACCACGAAAATCAATCACACCCATCTAGCACGGTGTCATTTACTCTCCGAAAATTTGATGAGGCCCTCAAAGTTGTTTTACTATTAAAAACTTCTATTAGATGTACCATGTAGTAAAGTTCTGCATCCTTTTCAAGCAACGTGATAAAAGTACAAATTAATTATAAAGCAATAACTTCTCTATAATGTTTTATTTTAAATTTAGAACCACCATAACATTTCAAAACCACAACAACTCATAGATATTAAGCATGCCAGTGTTTCACAAGAATGGAAATTGATTTAAATTATTGCTTTGTTGTTGACGATGGTGCGTAGATAGTCTCTATTTTGAACCATGGATTGTAAGTACAACGTCGTGGTAGATAACCCGTCGTTAGCCTTCTAATTCTTATATCTTAAGAAGAGTTGTAAGCTTACCACGCCGCTGTACTTACGACTCATGATCTCTTTACTAAATACCCTTCCAGCGCTTATTGCTCCGATGCCTTCATATTGTCTTCCTAAGCCTGGAGTATCGTCAAAACAATATAATTTTCGCTCTTTTCAGACTCAGGATCGATGCGAAATAAAAATAGTTTCAGAGGGTAAGGCGAAAGCAAGGATGAAACAGTTAATGCATAGCACAGCAACAAGTGTTTGGGAGAATCCAATAGCCATGTTGGTTGATCGATACACACAACACAAGACTCAGCTTTACAAGAGGGCCACACCTGTAGGATCTATAATAGAGGATCATCGGTTGTATTATATAACTCAAAACGCATTATCTCATCACAGGAAAAGAAAGTACAATTTAAGGCAACTGACGAATGGAACATTAGATAAGCTATAATTGTATGGCTACTGGCGCAATTTAGAGAGATGTTTTTTCACACACTCTAGCCATTGTGCTACTGTAGTTGTAGTTGAGTTGGTTTAACGTCTAACAACAGCACTATATAGGCTAATTTGTGGACGGACCTCACGAGTGACGTCTGACAATTTATATGTGTTACCGCACACGAGACAGGGCGGGGATAGCATGACTCCTGTCTCATCCGTTCACATTAAACTGACACCGACCCAACCAGTAGGAAGCGAAAACGCCAGGGCTCGAACCACGGACCTTTTGCGTCGGAAGCCGATGTTCTACCCAAGAACCACAAAGCCCCCCTATATAAACACGAACATAGATGTTAGCATAGTTGCCCTTGAAACCAACTAAATAAATGGATTTTTAAAAATTGGTATTGGGGTTTTATTTATGCTGCTACACATTTTTTTTTGTTTAGGTAGCCAATGATTCTTAATTAATTAGGTAGGTACAAAAGATAGATAGATAGATAGATAGATAGATAGATAGATAGATAGATAGATAGATAGATAGATAGATAGATAGATAGATAGATAGATAGATAGATAGATAGATAGATAGATAGAGAGAGAGAGAGAGAGAGAGAGAGAGAGAGAGATAGAGAGAGAGAGAGAGAGAGAGAGAGAGAGAGAGAGAACAAGAGTAAGCAGACAGACAGAAAGACAGGCATACAGACAGATCCATCGGCAGACATACAGATTTACTACGATCATTAAACACAGTCAAATAAGTAGGAAGGGTGCGGTGTTAGTCCAAGAGTATCAGGAGTTGTAGAGAGCAGCTAGCTGGGTATGCAGCTTTATAGTCTTTTACACAGGAAATCGTTACCCCCACGTAACACTTGAATGATTTTTTCACAGGCTTAAAACGTAGGCTGGACTCTTTATATGTCACCACTATACTCATCTAAATTTAGACCTTTCTGTTTGTAAAGCCAGTATAGTGACACCGACCTAACACGGCTAACAACTCACAAGTTGAGATGCTATATAATTCTAACCCCACAATTCCTGATTTTTAAAAAATGTGCACTCTAGCGACCGAGTTGCCTCGCCTCCTCTTTCAAATCATCATTTAGAATTCGAATCTATATCACAGGGTTGGCAAAGTAGTAAACTCTTTCAGCCGCCAATTGTTCACAAGTGATCTTGAAATAGCAGATAGTTCCACTAGCGACATAATGTGATGATTACAGTTAGTTTAATACACTCTTGCCTCTTACTTTCTCGGATCTCATCTATTCTATGCTTGTGTAGTGCTTTATTTACTGGCTGCACTTTTAATCTTCTATCAAATCATGTGATTCAACTTTGAGAAACTAGAAACTACGGAAGAAACAGTCGGTAGGCCTAAAGATATAATTTTAATCACCGGATGAATCCAGTTTTCATGAATGAGCGTTTGGAACCTTAATGACTATCGGTTAAGCTTCTTTTTACAATAACAAAAAAAGAATGTCTGTAATATTGTATTAGCTAATAATGTACAGGTTTTAATGCTTTAACGGACAATCCTCCTAAGAAACTACATGTATAGACAACCAAATTACGACTCATCTTTTTAACACGCACGCATTGGACAGAAGTGTTATGTACATCTAGGCCCACATTCACATCGTTATCTTTATGTCTAACAATTTTCCCCATTTTGGCTTGAAATAACATAAACAATCAAAATTGTATGCTCCCTCCCCCCTCCCAACCCCAATAATAAAACGAACATCTTGAAAACAATGAACGCAAATGTGTTACGTTGATATAGAAATGGTCGAAATGTTAAATAAATATACTCGTAAATCTTTCTAAAAGTGTCCAAAGCTGCAGCTGCTAACATTGACAAGCAGCTGCTAACAGTGTCAAGCAGCTTCTCCACTTAAAAAGTAAGCCTAGTACACTGTTAAAAACGTGAGTAACGAAGCACTTTCAGCCTTGAGAGGTTCATAGAAAGCGACCGGATGCAAACCTATCGATTGAGCGTATTCCGGGATTAGTCCAGAGTTTTAACTCTTTTTAAGAATTTTAAATAAAAATAACAGTCGCTTTCAAAGATCCTAGTTATCGAGATATTGACAGAAGCTGTATTCTTTATAAGGCAGAATATTAAATAGGTAAGCAATTTAAGCTGGTTTGACTATTCTGTTCCTATCTCTACAAACTGGGCTTGTTAAGGTTAAAAAAACGTAAATCTTAGGCACGTTGATACAGGCTGTTTTTTTAACTACCAACTGGTAGATAATCCAAGATAGAAGGAATCACGACACTTTCACAGCATACTGTACAGTACTTTTTTTTATCTTATTCTGCTGTAGTATAGAATGACTGTTGTTGAGGATCTATTTCTACTATTTTTATTTTTATCTAAAATTTTCAAGAACGTGTCAAATAATAATCTTTAAATCATCGAGTCTTCCGCGAAATAAAATAAAAAGACATGGAAAAAATGGAAGAAATCTGAACAATTGTTGTTGGAAGATGGTATTGTCATCAGTATGAATTTTTTTTAGCTCCAAATAAGATGTGAGTTCATAATTATTCTTCTGTCAAAGTGCAGACTGGAATTTAACAAAGTTTGAGATCTCGTCAAATTCCGACTGTCGACACACGGAGTATTACTTTTGATCTTGAAACTTTTAACACTTCATCTGTAAATGCCAGTGTTTACTGCGATGGTTTACAATTGTCCGGTCTTAGTGCATTTCATTTGTGACCAAGTTTAAAATAGTTTTAAACACAAAGACATATATTTTAAATAAATAAAGTTACAACAAGAAAAAAAGCTCATAATATTTTACCCTCATTTCACTTTTTTTATCGGATATCTGAGATCCAAAACATATGAAATGTCAAAGTCATAACACAAAAAAGTAAGGGTGTCAAAAAGTTGTTTCTTTTTTGTTTCCTTTGTACGTTAACGTTTATCCTGAGGAATCTTAACTCACTGGAGACCAGGCTATAATAACTCGGCTAATAGTTAAAGGGGCCAAAAAAATCGACAACGGTATTCCGTGAGTTAATCTGCAACCATTATTACCGTTAAGATAAAATGCTTACGAATTCAACTTAAAGGGAATATATATTGAACGATGCAACTGGGGAAGACAACTATGCGTTTACAAATTCATATTACTTTTTATCATGACTAATTAGATCAGAATGTATTGTGCAAAGTATACCCGATTGCTATTGATGTTCAAGCAGAACCAGTAATAAAAGCTAGAAGAATAAAAATATCACCACCAACAACAACTAAGTGTTATATTGGTAACATCGATCAAAGGCTGCAGCTTGTTCTGATTACTTAAAATTGTTTCCAGGCAAGCATGTGGGGTTGACGAACATACCGACTCCCATTACTTTATCAGTTATAATAAATCGGCTTTGTTTATTGAAGTGTTCAGTTTCGCTTTGTTTTCTGTACTTTGAATACAATAATAGATGTGTTTCACTGCTAGGTTGTTTGTGTGATACAGCCAGCCCTGCTGAAATACGGACATACATTTTTACCCAAACAAAAACTCCTCGACTACAGAAGACAGTTGTGTTTTGTTCCCCAATCAATAGAGTTAACTATACGAGAGTATCTAACTAAAGATAGCCTCCGAACCTCACATTAATAAGGCTTCCTATTCGCAAGGATCATTCTGTTATAAAGGGCATTAGAATGAAACGATTTGAAGTGAAGTGAAAGAAACAGGTTAATAAACAAGCGAATAGTGTTTATAAATTATGACTTATGTTTTGACAGATAGATAAGACAAAAATCACAACTCTTTCCATCTCTTCCATTAATCCCTCTCACTCTCTCTCTCCCTATCTCTCTCTCTCTCTCTCTCTCTCTCTCTCTCTTTCTCTATCTCTTTCTCCTTGTCAGACACACACTTTCTCTGTCTGTCTGTCTGTCTGTCTGTCTGTCTGTCTGTCTGTCTGTCTGTCTGTCTGTCTGTCTGTTCTGTCTGTCTCTGTCTGTCTGTCTGTCTGTCTGTCTCTCTCTCTCTCTCTCCTTGTCACTCACAGTCACACAGACTCTCTCTCTCTCTCTCTCTCTCTCTCTCTCTCTCTCTCTCTCTCTCTCTCTCCAACTCTCCCACAAGGCCTAAATGTGTATTGTGTTTAGTTTAAACACCGACATAAACCGTATAGAAACATTATTGACCATCACGTATAATATCTAGAAAGATTCGAGAAGAACCGTCAGAACGACCGTTGACAATGACATGCTTGGTGTAAATAGCCATTTCGGATTTTCTATTTCAATGTAAGCATTTTATCTATAGATATTAAGAATTAAGCTTAGCCAAACGCCGTTAAAATCATGTAGAACCTCATTGAGAGAAAGGGTGTATAAGTTAAGAGCCATTCATTTTTCATTTACACCGCCTTGTAATTTTTAGCTTTCGCTAAAGGTACAGCGTATTATGATAATACTAAAGAGAGGTGAATTTTAGTTAAGAAAAACGGGAAAATATATTATTTGGACCACAGAATGAGAATAACATTTAAAAAGGTTTCCTTAAGGTGTTTATGCTATCTGGAAGGAAACGCATATCTTATATTTTCCAACAATAAGGTTTTGTTTCTCATGATCGTTTTTTGTTTGTTTTTGTTTTGTTTAAAAAAAATAGAAATTGCATCTGATTTAGGCGTACTCATCAGGAGTGGTAGTGTGTTTAAAGCATCGCATATTGATTTTTTGTGTTGTTGTTTTTTGTATTTTTTTAATCAACCGGATTTTTTCTATGATTAGAATTATATAAAAAAAAAAAAAAAAAACCTTTATTCGTATCATGATGTTCACTCAGGATTGCTTAGAACCTTTGATGATTTCGGATATAAACTGATTTTCTATAATCATATCAGAAATATCCAGCAAATGCGCTAAAATATTTCACATGTCTTTATATCTAGTCTAAACTGATAACTGCGTGGAGTGAAAAGATTCGAGTAATGCCCCCCCCCCTTTTTACGCTATGTTTTAATCTAGAAATTCGGAATATCGAATTTGAAGTGTTAGGACCGATCTGCATCCCTTATTGGGATGTAAAAGAATAAATTAATGGACTGAAATAAAATAAAAAAAAAAGAAATAATGATAACAAAACTTTTCATTTTCCGAATTCAGCATTGAGATTTATTCAAAGTAAGAAAGAATAGTAAATAGAATGGCTATCGAATATGCTCTTTACAAAAACATTGGGAATTATTAAAAGGCAAAGGTGATGGGGAAAATATCTGCACATAAGCACCACATCCTCCATCGCTATGCCAAATTTCAAAATAGCCTCTTTAAATAATTATTTCAAGCCACATAGGATAAGATAAGATATTAATTCATTAGCCAACGTTTCTTTAGTAAATGTAGTTCGATCAATTGGCATTTAGATATGAAAGTAAGCCTACAAGAAATGCAAAAGAAAAATGTAGAAACAAAAAAGCGAACATTGCATTATCATGTCCAGCTTACATCATTATGATTGTCTACTCGCAAATACACAGAACAGAATCTTTAAAGATCGAACTATTGCCTACTCTTTTTTTCAATCAGAACATATTAAATTTTAAAGACAGTGATAACAAAAGGGCATGTAAAAACATCACTTCTGAAATGAGTACATTAGAATCTCATTTAAGAATCTCGCTTTCAACCGCAAACTGATTTAAAATGTTACTTTTTTTGTTACACCAATTTGCACTACAATAATTATTGCTACAAAACTACATTAACCTCATTATTGAAAATCCTATATGTGGATACATGACATTATTAGGCAGGTGTACTCGCAAATACACTGTCACTGACAGATCAAGCATTCAGAGCTGCTAATGATCTAATCGGCAGCTGGGGGAGAAACAAACAAAAATAATGAGGATCCATTTCTCATGTCTGTCGTTACGGTGGAATGAGACTAATCAGAGTCACGTTTTAATATTTACAGCTTTCAGAAAATGAACAAAGGACATTATGTAAAAGAACCCGAAAACGTGACATTTGCACTAAAAATATCATCAAAAAAAAGAAAAAAAAACATGTTTAAATAACAATTTTTACAATTCGCACTTATGAAAAATGAATTTCCGTTGAATTTTATGTGTATTTGCTTTTAAAGTGATAATTAGAAAGTGAATTTTAAACAAAGTTGGCAATGATATAAGAAAAGAGGTTTATACATTTTAACAGATAAGCCATTAGACCCTACTTCCGCTTTACGTCATCACTTCCCGTGCCACAACACGCCTCTAGAAGAATCCAAAAACAAAGCAAGCTTATGATTGTCAACAGAGATTTCGCAGTACATCTGCAACGATGTCCGCATATTATAAACACATAAATCTACTGAAGAGAAGAGGTAGTCTTCAAAGAAAGCCAGGCTTAATTGAATAAAGCCTGGTAGATTTGTATGAACTCTCAACCCGTATAAATAAGGTGTGACACTTAACTAAAACGCCATCTCTCAAGGTCAGAAGTACCTTGTCTTTAGTTAGTCCGGAGACCTTAAAGTCATAGCACCAAGGTGTTAAAAACGGAGATCCTAAAATTAGTGAAACTCACAGTACCTGACCCTGGCTACTCTCAAGGACTTCAAACCCTGGAATCAGTCTGACTTCTAGGCCATTTTCTTACGCCTTATTTATTCTGTATGGCTTTTCGTATAATAATTATGTTACTTAAATTATTCATGCACCAATAACTCTTGGAAAAAAAAGATCCAGTTCTAGGCACATTTGTTTAAATTTACGAAACTATTGCATGAAAATTCTTATCCCTATTATTTCATGAAGTGGTTGACAATGTTTACAATAGTTTTGTCAGTTCTTAATATTGATTTGATTTCAAATTATAAGTAATTCCACTTCGCAAAAAGGCATGAGAGATGTTCAACAAATAGAAGCGACATGACAATACTTCCTCGTAGTAAATATAATTTGTTTTTAAAGTTTGCGCACTTTATGCACTCTTTCAAAGACTAGAATAAGCCGAATCGACTATAATGTTAGTTGGTGAGCTGACTTGAACCTACACAAGAGTTTGTGTATTCTAAGTTCCGTAACTCTCGGTGAATTGACATTCCTATTCATGATGCTTTGGTTTGCTAAACTTTAGTAGGCCTAAAATAATTAGCAGTTTGACCATCATCCAACAATTATGAAATCATGGTAATTAATAAAGTCTATCAATCCGCAATTCATACTGGCAATTTTAGATGAAAATTAGAAACAACTTGATTTAGTCATTGTTAAAGAAAACGAAGTTTGTACAGGACATGTTTAACTGTACTTCTTTATCGCTCTCTTATTGGAAACTCAATGTGAACTTAGTAGACGTGAAATGTATTTATTTATGAGATTTAGCAACGTTTGCTAATTTTTGTTATCCCTCATAACCCCAAATTTAGACTACACTGGATGAGACAATGCCTCTAAGCTTGCTTTTCACATAACATATCTCTCGTGTCTAATTTTTATATACGACTTATAAGGAAGTAGGATGAGATGACAGGTGGACGGGGCCCATGGATTTCATGCGCCAGATACACAGAGAGCACTTGTCTCACAAATTGGAGACAGGGAGAAGGAGAATGGGGCGATTAGGGTAAGAGGGGTTGAGATGGACGGCGAACTAACTGTTTAGGACGATAGACAGAGAAGTTGGGAAACAGAACAGACAAGCTCGTTAGCGTAGAAGATAGAATGGTGGGTGCATAACAGGCGAATGAGTGGGAAAGAGAGATATAGAGCGAAGATGTTTCAAAGGCTGTGTGAGAATGGTAGAAGACGAAAAGGAGTCTAACGATAAATAATGATAACGATAACGATAACAATAACGATTCTACTACTACTACTACTACTACTACTACTACTACTACTACTACTACTACTACTACTACTACTACTACTACTACTACTACTACTACTACTACTACTACTATTACTACTACTACTACTACTACTACT
>RQTK01000253.1:185148-239402 GCA_003991915.1 Elysia chlorotica
AGAGAGAGAGAGAGAGAGAGAGAGAGAGAGAGAGAGAGAGAAGGGGAGTTGGGGGGGGGGGGATAGATGCGGAAATATTGTGAGTTAGAAGAACAGTAAAGAAAACGAGTGACCACATACATAAATATGTAGAACAATGGACAAAGATGGCCATGAGAAACATCGTTTTCACTATAACATAACATACTTGCACAATTCCACACACACACACACACACACACACAAAGTGAGTTTCTTTTTTTTTGTGTCCACATCAGCAATTCCATGAACCTGCCGTGTCTGTCATCTGGACACATAAATCATACGGTTACTGCAACGAGGTTAGACGACTTCTCGCCGAGGAAACTTGGTGTCATCCTTTCTGTCAGCTGATGCGCGGTATACGTCATTGGAATGGAGAAGAGCGCTCTTAGATAGGCTGTTAGTCCTAGACTCTGAGACATGCAGAAACGCTCATTTTTGGGTGGGCAAGAGCATTCTAGATTAGCTTACGGTTCTGCTATTAAGAATTTTAATCTGAAAAGAAATCTAGATAAAATATCTAAATATCTAGATATTTAGGCTGTTTTCTTATAATTTTTATTTCGCCTTTTGATACAAAATATAATTATGTTGACAATCTTTCCATTTATAACGCGGCGTATGTAAAAAAAAATAGAAACAATTCTGAGAAAAATTAACGCAGTATAAATTCCACATCTGATTTTAAAATGACTGCTTTATCAAATTCATTACTGTGTATATTAACAAATAACACCAGTGTCTGAATCCTCCAACAGGTAGGTGAATCTTGTTTTTAGTTTTGTTTACAAAATATGAACAAAAATATCCCGTATGAATCTTTTTGTTTCGCTCTTGTAAAAAATGTTCAAACTCTTAGATAATTTAAAAGCATTTGAGTATTTTGAAGGCATCTCGGAGTAACTGTAGTCTTTTCTGTAATCATAACAACTATAATAGATGGCTCAGCATCACTGCACAAAAAGTAACTTATGTTCGTATAATTATGTCATAACTTTACTTTTTTTAACGTATGACCAGCCGGCTTAGACATGAAAGAAGTGAAAATGATACTGATTACATCAAGTAAATTAGTATTACCAACACGAATTTAATGATTTTCCTCAGTTATATTCTTTAAATTTCTGAATATTATTTCAACAAGAAACGAAAAACAACAACTAAACCCTGCACTGTATGTACAAAATATATATTATTTTGTTTTTAATATAAATTGCATATTTCAAATAACATCTATGAGTTTCAACAAATAAAAAGGTATTTTGAAGAAAGCGTAAACTTATATTTTGTTTTTGATTGGGTTTGGTTTGTTGTTGGTTTTTTGTTTTTTTTTTTGTTGTTGTTGTTGTTTTTTGTTGAGAAAATTTCACGCGTAAGTCTAAGAGCGAAGTATTATGCAATTTCATTTGAACATCATCCACAGACAAGTACAATATATTTATTTTGAGAACTACAACTGTGTCTTGCTGAAGAAGGACCCATAAACTTTGAGGCTCCTTGGGATACAATAAGATGCCTGTGCACAAAAGCAAGAGACGCCATGCAAGCCGAAAGAAAAGAGCGTCTGATGCATCCATGGGCTTCCAGTACCTGTCCTCTTTCCATGTGAGTAGTAATTTACAAACACAAAACAAACCAAACAACTACACACAAAAAACACACACAAAAAAAAAAACAACAACAACAAAAACAAACATAGGATTTGTTGAAGGTGTTAAAAATGTTCGATTTCATTTTATTCTGTAGGTTTTTCTTATTAAAACAGATACGAATTTAAAAAAAAAAACAGTGTATCGATGGTATTCCCACGGTATTACATGTTTATAATAATTTCATTTGTCAATAGACGAGAATAACAATTGTGACATGCAATTTATGATTATTTCGTTCAATCCTCTATGATATCATTCAAGGTACTCTTTTTTGCCATAGATGATTTTTAACACTATGAGATATTGTCACGTAGGCTTCAAAGCGGTTTAAATGTTTTCAGGGATAAAATTGTGCAAATTTGTTTGCTTTAAAAATGGACTTGCAAAGAAACTGACTCTGCAGGGAATTATAGCATTGTGTAAAATTGTGAGTCAACTTTATACAGTTATAATAATAACATTGGATAGAAAGAGTGGTGTGGTTACAAATAAAAATAAAAAGTAACCATGTGTTGACAATGAGAACGAAGTTACATAACTTTGATCGTTTTCAACAACGCAATTTCAATAAAATTAGCTTTTGGGTGGGATAAAAAGATTGATTGATTGATTGATTGGTTTGTTTAATGATCGGTTGATTGGAAAAGCTAAAATACACCAGCAGCGTCGTAGGACTGAGCTTGCCAAACAAGATCCGTGAGTGGAGTTGAAAACAAGAGACGTCTAGTAATTGAATTCTGCACGACACAAGTCTCAACGAAGTCAAAGAATGTATTAGAATTTTTATCTTTTTTTTCAAGGATGTGAAAGATCCAGTACTAATTCGATATTGCACTGGTTAAAGTTTCCGGCGAAATCTCCTTTGAATATCTTATTATAATGGAGCTTGGGCCAAAATATTTGAATCCCAAAATTTCTAAAACCGCACAAGATAAAGTTACGAAATTACCCAGGTAGATGTTATTTTGACAGTAGATTTTCATGCGAACATTTATTTTGACGAAATGTATTTTATTTCACCTCATTTCGCCCCAAAACCTACGAATGAATAAAACAAAAAATGTAATTTAAAAAATACAGATACAACCAAATCCTCCCCATCCTTCAACAAGCAAACCGAAAGCTGGCTAATCAAATCCATTAAACAAAGCCTACTAATTACTGTAGATGTTTACGAAAATTTCTTCGGGATAAATATCAAATGTTTTACAGCGCGCAAATTTTGACGCATACATTGAACCGTGTCAGAAAAAGAATTCTTGGTTAATTTTAACATAGAAAAAAAAGATAAAAATGTAGCCTTTTATTGCCTGTTATGCTACAAACAGTACGTTGATCAATTCACTTATTCAGCGAACATGACCTATTAAAATGTTCCAAACAAAAGATTTCATATAGCAAACATACGCAAAACCGAGAAAACAAAATAAAAATTAACAATCATGTAGGCCTACAGCTTTTTTTTTCACAGCATGAAAGTGTTGGGTGTATCTCTTCGTGAAAACCGTTTTAATTCCTAATGATTTATGACCTTTTCTGTAGAGGCCTAATATTGAGTTTTAGCACGCTACAAATTCATCACTAATCTTTTCAGCTTTGTCCATCCCACAATCCCCACGAATTTCGTGGGTTGCCAACTAGTATTATAAATCTTGCTTGTAAGACGCCTGATTCACTGATTATTCTCTTTGAGACATGCGAGCACCTGTTTGATCCTGCCATTTAAATGTAATTACTGCGGCACAATTATCTGTGTCATGATCAAAACAACCAATCTAACCTATTTTATGTTTTTTTTTATGATTGGCGGTATTCTTTTTGGTAAACAATATTTCATTACGAAATAGCATCTTAGTTTAGAGACCCACCATATAATATTTAACAGACAAGTAGATTCGTTGCGATTTGTAAATGAATTTTTTTTTTATTAAAAATAAAAATAAAAAAAGGAGCGAGCGAGAGGCCTTTATGTCTGCATCATCCATTGTTAAGTTTGACATAAAAGGAGGTTTATTCAATATTTTTCTCACTCGTTAAAATACCATTGTATAATATTGACCAATCTCGTGAAAGTAAGCTATGAAGAGTTTTACTTCTTTTAGGCTTCCTTTTGATTCCTTTAAGGAGACGAGGGCCGGCTGAAATTCAGACCGCAGACCTACTACTCACCAGCAGGGCTTAACAGATTGATCTACTGGCGTTCCTAAGCTTTTCCCGGTGGTGTTTCATCTAAATCACCTTAGGAAGGTCCCCAAGGGAAACGGACCATAATTCTAGAGCTGTAAACTGTTTCTCTTGGCATGACAAAGTCTTATAAATAAACGCACCTTACTGTCTATTTTTGTAAATGTAACCCGTTTCTTCTGATTTATTTTTTCAGGAAAGTGTCGGTAACAATTTGTTCCTCTGTGGTTCCGGGTTTTCTTCTAAATCTCCTCCGACGAGTCCAATACGATCCAAGTCATCGCCAAACGTAAGTAAACCTGATGTAATTTTTTATTTTTATTTGTTATTGTAATCATACTGTTTCGAATAATTTTCTTGCCGTTGTCTATATAACTATGATTTTTCAGCCAATTGCTTCCGCACGACAATTTTAAACAAAGTAGAGTATTTTTTTTAAATTTTGGTTAAATTAAAAATGCTTAGAACTTTATTTAGTGTTTTTTTTACATCTTCGAACGTCTTGGATAACGTAACCTGGCTTTGAGGTTAATTCATGTTAATTCAGTTGTTTTATTTCATTTTGCCGCCAGAATGTAGTACTGGTGTTGCTTAAACCATTACTACATTTATTACGAAACCGAATTTCAGACGACAGTTAACGCAGAACATACTTTTATTTAACCTAAAAGAACCGTGGATACGTTTCTATGTGATACTGGGTCTACTTATAACAACAATTCAAATGTACAGACATAGGCCTGATAGCTTAACCTTCATCCCAAAGAGAAATGTACAACGACATCCAATTTTTAGGCGTGCAATAGCTTCAAAAGTGAACTTAAAATTAATATCAAACATCGGTACACATTATTATTTTTTTTTAGAGGGGGGGGAACATTTATTTCGGACAGATACGAAAAAAGACACAATATCAGCTATTTCTCTATGAAATTCTTCCTAAATATTTTGTAGGTTTGTTGGTAGTAAAGATAACATTTCTTCACCTTTTTTTAAACAACGGAAAACAGAAATTACAAACCATTAAAGCGATATTTGTAGTCTGTTTACTCGCAAAACAAACGACCATAACTATTGTCTCCTTAGCATTATGGTTTTTATGATCGCGAAAACCCGTGAGTATTGAATAAACCTTTTCTGTTTTGTTTTAACACAGCGTTGAGACCGAGGCAAAATAACTTTGTGCTCACCCCCTCCCCATTTTGTTCTCTCTTCTTTCGCTCCTCGCATATCGATTTTTCAAAATTGGGGTTTAATTGGTATTAAACCAACATCACGGACGGTAGAGCGGACGATGCCAATAAGAAACGAATGAGTGGGAGGTATTTCTTAAACAAACCTTTTTTGTGTGTATGTGTGTAACACTATTTTTAAACAGTTTTCTGCTCACATTGCACTATAATCAACTCCAGTTCCCCAAACCAAGAAGTCTGGCATGGCATTTATTTACTTTGAAAGGAGGAAAATAAGAATATAGCAAGGTTAAGTTTGTGCATAATTATGTTTAGACTATCTAGTTTTATAACAAAGAAAATTACATTGATCAGTGTTTAAAACGAGTTGGGTTGGTAATGGCAGAACCTCCTTTTCTTTCAAATCTTGCTCATCATTCAGTCAGTCGGAGCTCCGTCTCTTTCCAGAGGTTGGATGCCATGGTCTTCCATCTTTCTCGTTCAAGGGAAATCTCGCAGCACTTGTCGATTTTCATTCCAGTCAAATCCTCCACATTCTTGACCCAACTTATCGGCCTCCTTCCTCTACCTCTCGTGCCTTCCATGATACCCTCTACGACATTCTCCTGCAAGGAGCTGTGCCTTCTACATATTTCATTTTTCTCTCTTTTACTGTTTTGAGGAGCCGTTTTTGCTTTATATTTACAGTCTCTGGCATTTCAAGGTTTGTTTTCTTTTCTTTCCAAGAGGCTCTTATTATTCTTCTATAAATCCACATCTCTAAAGCATCAGCCATTCTTCTTTCAGTGTCCGCAGTCAGAGTCGACCAAATATAACATTTGCTTAGTCTTAGTCTTGTTTGGAGTGATACATTTGAACTAGTATTAATTTGCTTTAGTTTTGATAAATACCTATCCTTTTCTTTATTTCTGTCTCATTTGTTTCATCTTCTTTTATTAGTTGTCCCAAATATACAAAACCTTCAACTTGTTAACTCTTCTTCCGCAAATAAATATATTTCTAACAGGTTTTTCTTTTTTTTTCTATTCTTAATATTTTCATTGCTACTATTTTTTAAAGACCTTTTTCACTTTCTGCCAGGATCATTGCATCATCGCCATATCGTACGTAGTTAATTTTCACATACCCAAACAGTTAGTCTAGGGGCATCTTCTATTTCTCTAAAAAATAAAATCTGTGTATATGTTGAATAGAGAAAGGGATACTACATAGCCTTGTTGAACTACTTTTTTAAATTCTGACTGGGCCTGTTAGTGTGTTGTCTCGGTTAACTTTAGTCAATTTTTCTCAGTCCCAATTTGAAAACAGGGCTGTAATTTCTCTAAAGATTCAATAAGATTTTTTATGCTTAACTGTATCAAATGCTTTAGAATAATCAATAGAGCATACATAGACATCTTTGTTTTTCTCTATAAATTATATTTTTCGCATAGAATTTTGAGATTAAATATAGCTTCACTGTCTTTTGTAAATCCGACTTGGGTTTCCTCGACTTCAGTATTGATTAGGTCTTTTATTCTATTCAGTATGATTGTCAGAAATATTTTTAATATATGACACATCAAGCTTACAGTCCTGTCATCCAAGCATTCGAGTGTATTTGTTTTTTCGGGGAGTAGAATGAAAACTGAGGTTCTTAATTTTTCTGGGATGTATGATGTTTTATACAATTATTTCATTACAGATTTCAGTTATAGTTTTTACCCCGAAGTTACTTAAAGCTCTAAGCGTCTCTTTTATTATGACATCTATGCCACATGCTTTTCCTGGTGATACCATGTTTAGTGCATGTTCAGTTTCGTGTTCCAAAATTGTTGTTCATTATTACAGATCGAATAATTCACACGAGTAGGCCTTCTGTCGTGTAGTAGGCCTCATTTTAACACCTCTCCCCACAATAAAAAATAAATGATTCGACAAATATATAACAAACATGCAAGATAGTTGGAATAAATTACAAGAAGATAATAAAAAGTAATATTAAATGAAGTTTTCTTAAAAAATACTGTTTTTCGACAGCGACTGAATTTTACCGGTACGGGCATTGATTAGTCTTGTGTTAAATCATCTAAAAGCATGCAACTGAGAAATAAAGCCTTTGATCTTTTTTATCCTCTTCTTCTTCAACGCAAAAGCCATCTCGTATCAACGCCGCCGAAAGGAGTTTAAAAAATCGCCGTCCACAGCATCATTTCACCCTTTATTTTTAAGCTAGTAAATTTGTCACTGCCTAATGATATGACGAGAAAAATGATGATCATATATTATATATAGGTACATTTCATAAAATCCTTTATTTAATTCATTCAAAGTTATCCTACATGCAATTATAATTTTTTTTTATTATTCCGCATGATTACAATCAGTTGCTACATTTTCGGGGTTGTTCGTAACTTTTTTTGTATAATTGGGAATTTGCTAAAAATGTTACTGTTTTGTTGTTTAACCATAAAATTGGAGGGTGGTGGGTCTGTCAAGCGCTGTCTCCCCTTCCTCATATTGCTCTCTATCTTTCTCTCTCTCTCTCTCTACCTGTCCCCCTATCTCCCCCTCTCTCTCCCTTTCCCTCTCTCTCTCCTCTCTCTCTCTCTCTCTCTCTCTCTCTCTCTCTCTCTCTCTCTTTGTAATAGACTAATAGGCCTTGAATCATGCGCGGTGATGAAAATTTTACGGAAGATGAAAATGTACTACTATTTGATGGTTCAAAAGGAATCATTTTCATTATCAAAGAACTCTTGTTTGTCCAAGTCAGTTTTACACTGTTTTCAAGACTGGGACCTTGGCCTAGTTCCTCTATGAACGCAACTTATGAACGGCATGAACATTGAACACCAAACAAAGACTCTAGAGGCTAGGTTAGAAATCTAGATATCTAGATCTCTAGATCTATGCAATCCAGATATAGCTAGATCTATCAAATCACACATTGCTTTAGAATTTCAGACCGGATCGTCCGTAAAAATACTTAATGGTGCTTCGTTTTTATTCGGGAATTTAGCTGATGGATAGATCTAGATCTACAAGTCTATTTAAAATTCATTTTTATTTCAACAAATTTTTCTTGAGAAAAAGCACTTACTCTGGTGAGTGGATATAGATTCTCTATATTATCTAGATCTAGATCTAGATCTAGAGACTATAGGCCTAGATTGTAAGATTATAGATCTAGATTCTAGTCTCTAAAGATCTAGAGATCGATGAGATAGAATCTATCTATCTAGATCTAGATCTAAAAATCTAGAGACTAGACTAGATAGATTAGATAGATCTAGATTCTAGATCTAGATCTAGATTTATACCTAAAAAAATATAAAAATATAAAATATAAAAGCAGCTATCTAGATCTAGAACTAGGTCTATATTGTATTCTCTAAACCCAAAAATAGACTAGATTTTAAATGTTGCCCATAAAATCAGTTTTGTCAAAAACCATACAAACCAAAAACTGACTTTCAGAGAAAGATTTCTATCTATGCCTGTACCCCGAAATAACCTGAGATCCCTTGTGGTAGCCGTACGATACTTCATACTATTAGGCTAGTATTAGTTTTGTTAGTTAAATGCAGTATCGATAATTACCTTTTTGATGAGCGTCCAGGTCAAACTTTTCTCTCTTCTGGTTTGCGCTCAATACTGTTTACTATTTGATGTGTCACTAATAAGGCAAAACTGCATTGATGAATGTTGCAACAATTATTACAATTACGGCTTCAAACGAGGTGTTCCTGTGGTCCATGATCTGACTATGTCACTCATACTTGTGGTCAGTACTTAGGGACGTGCATTTTGTACTCACCTACAAACAAACTTTTACAAAGAGACTCGAAAGGTATCTCTTCTTCAGATTTTAAAGTATGGCCCTTTTTTATGCACGCAATAATCTGAGGTAGGGATGCAGAAGTCACCAATCCATATATATCCAAGGGTGCCCTTCTTGTTTTTTTCATTGTTTATTGACTTCTCAACTGAATGAATACTGGCTTCTGTATTCCCGATTCACTTTTATGGTCTTTCTATGGTTGATTTATTTTGAACGTATGTATTTAAGAAGAATATATATGTTTTCTTTCTTTTTATGGCTACTACATATATTGATTTTTTTCTCATTTTCTATAAAAAAAATTTTTATTCGGAGTGCTAGTGTAATTATTCTTCTGACAAAGGACGCAGAGATAGATCTAGTTCAATGCACCATTCATGATTCACAATCATGGAGAAACCGAAAGTATAAATAGCATGTATTTTCACAAGAAGAATAATTTTCTTGAGAATGTCTTACTATGGATAATTTGAACGAATTAATATTGATGGCTATAAATTAATTTCCTATCCTTACCTAGGTATTCAATATATCAATGTAACAAACATCTGACATGAAATCAATAGGCCTAGATAGTTCAAAGCTGAAGATGTAAATCTATATAAAAAACAATACCAATACGAATTAAATGTTTTTTTTTTATACCTAGGTCTCAATTTTTATTTATTTATTGCCTATTAGGCCTATAATCACATTTTGGTATAGGGTTTGTCACAAAAAGTGGCCTTTTTTAAAGAAGAGAAAAAGTATGTCAGGTCTCAAAGCCTCATTAATTGAAAAATACAGATTTTTGCCCATCAGGAATAATATGATTATTTAGTATGCAAAAGTACAATTAGGGTGAACTTCCAATTTTCACTTTATTGTGGTTTTAATCAATCTCAATAAAAAGCAGGCCTTCGGTAGTATCATAACAGTAGCTAGTAAGAAAAAAAATCTGCGATGGGTTGCATGCTTTTCCAGAAAATCTACCAAAATTTACTCGTTCTTTGACAATTTCTGCCCCCACTATGGATGCACCTGCATGCAGGGCTCAATAGTTAAGATGACTGTCACTAAAATTCTATTTATTTAAGAATGTGCAGGTTTTGAGTTGTAGCCAGAACTTACAATTTAGAACTTACAGATTCAGTATTGTTAAAATGTTTTAATGACTTCACTGTCATTAAAATAAACTGCAATTGAACTATTAAAAATGAAACTGAATTTCAATATTAATTAAAAATGTTTGTCATTTATGCCTAGATTAAAGTATATTGAAGTATTTTCATGTAATCAGAACTTGTAAACAGTATAATTGCATGTGATACAACCTTCAACATATATATGTTGTCTTGAGTTGCACCAACAAATTTTGTAAAGCTCTTAACACTCATTTAAAATCAAGCAACAAAAAAAAATGAATACACTTACCCCCCATTATGTGATCTAGGAGCTGAGGAGACTTCAACTATGAGATAGCTTTCCCCCCACCCCGTACAGATAAAAAAATGAAAAATAAAACTACAATACTAGAGGTTTTTTTATAATGAATCTTTACTTTCATCACAATCATTGGGTGGGGGCAGGGGATATGCTCTTCAGCAGCTATAACATGTGAAATGATGGAACAACTCACAAGTGTTATCCTCAAATGAAAAGAAGAGAAGAAAAATACTTGTTTCTTCCATGTTCATGTTCATTACTTCAAATGCCTCTAGATATATAGACTGTCATCTCTTTGCAGACAAGCTGCTATAATCTTTGCTCTAAGTTTGAAAGAAAGAGCATCATTTTTCAAAAATGCTTTAGTTGTTTTTTGTTGCTGCTGCCATGAATTCTTTTTTTCCATATATTTTTCTCTTTGTTGCCTCAGTCAAAAGTCAAAGTTAAATTAAAGTGGTATTGGTTTAAAGCAAACATTTTATATTATTATTTCTTTCTATCTGCTTTTGCCTCTATTTTTGACTCTGATAATTGTTCATTAGATTCCTCTATTCATCTCTAACCTTTAATGGCAGAGCAGTCAATTGGCAATGAAAGTGACTCTTTGTTAACTCCTGGCTTACTGCCTTAGGTGTCTTATGCATTTAAGGATTGATATTTTTAAAGCGACCAGCACTGAAACTCTATATTTGAGCACCATTTGCCCGCAATTCATCATTTTGTGCCCTATTCCTCCTCGTTTAACGTGCGCATTTGCAGCACGACCTTTTACATATGATTTAAACATATCCCTCTACAAATTCAACTGTGGCAAATGCTGTTCTACAGCAGCGCTTGCATCAGGATGAAATCGATTTACTTTGTATTCCTAGACACAAAAATTTGGCTCACGCGGTTATTTCCATGGGTCGATTTGAATACATTCTGACGTTGATAAACCCTAAGAGGAAAACATCATGTGCGTTTATACAGATTATTGGACTGCGAAATGAATATTAATGTTAAAAGAAATATCAGAGATCATCTCAGGTTACAACATAATGAGTCTTTTTTAATCTCTCTCTAGACGTATCCGCCTCTATGCCAATACACGTGCCACTTGAAGTAGCGCGTGTCAGATATGGACACACGTTGTGATGTGGTGCTATCGGTATTATCCCATGAGTGTGATCTGTTTCCTCTATTCATGTTTCCGTGCCAGAAAGGGTTGGGAGATAAGCCGTATGATTCGCGATCGTGTAGGTCTACTGATGAAAAAAATCAGTGTCAAGCAATAGACATTATGATTTATAAGTTCATTGTACTCTGCATTCGTGTTAAAGTAAAATGACACAACACAATATTACGCAAACGGAACATATTGCTCCTTTTCTCTAAATATCATTTCATGTTAGAACTTCGGGTTTATTCTACATTGTATTCGTATAGTTGAAGCATAAAGTCAGTTACGCAACACCAGCAACCATATTTTTTAATTCTAAAAGAGTTGCGAAATAGTTCGTGCAAACAATAAGGAAAACTTTACTTTTACAAGTTAAGTCCCAAACGTCCTGAAAAGGGTTGAAGTAAGTATTATATGCACCTCAAATCCGACGCTAGGCATGATAGTATACACCTTGCAAAGTGATGCCTTTTCCTATGATACCCATTTCTCTGGTGTCATTGTGATCGCCAACAAAAGAGCAAAATGTGAGATAAGATACCCTGTGCCACTAACAGTTGATTTCTGGCGGTAGATATAGCTTTTCATTTTAATAATCTACGATCGAACACATCTAGTGAAATAAATATAACGCTTCTTAAAAGTATAGGTTGACTGTGAGGTTAACACAGAATAAGATTATTCGCCCTCATGAAGAAAGCTTTTTAGAATTGCATGTTGCCAAACACGTGTTATGCAATGGGATGGAGTCAGATAATAAGCTTCATTCACTCCTTTTGCTAAGGGCTGTGTTTTAAGTTTAACAATAATTGCTTGTGTTACGAAACTGGAAAGCTTGAAAACTGGTAAAAATACAGTCTTGTGCAATAGCTTTGCTTGCTAGAATACCTGAAACGTTCATGCATAATATTTTATTTTTTTCAATAGATGTGTCCATGCTTATCTTTTTGAAATTTAGCCTAATTTTTTTTTGTATGTCAGTTATTGTATGGCTAAAGATACAATAAAAAAATTAAAAAAAAATAAATGCCGGTTTTGTGTGGGACTGGGAACAGCTGCTACCTCTAAGAATATTATTATCGTAGATAATTTGATTAGCACAAGTGCGAGGCAAACGAGTCTCACCATAGCCTTCGAGAAATTTTGAAGCCTTGATTTTCATAAAATCATCAAACGTGATTTTTTTCATTTATGGAATTCCACAACTATTACTATTTGTTACGTCAGATTTTTTTTTTTAAAAGGTTAGCATAATTATGTGAGAGAGAAAAAATACGTGCGGAAATTACATTGTTTTAATTTATTTGTTGTTGTTGTGTCATACCAGTTGGTTGCATTGTACGAGTCTTTAAAGATTACCTTATCAACCCAGCGTTAAATGATGTGTCCTCAAAATTGGACCAAATCATCTTTTGCTCGTTTAAAGAAAAATTCAATTGTTATTCATCAAATATGCTCAGCTGTCTCAGACTGTCAAAAGTATTTTTGTGTGATTTTGTGTGAACTACCGCACTTTCCACTCTCTTTCGTAGACGCTCTGGTACACCGAACTTTATTAATGTTCCAAAACAGCTATTATTACCATTCCACGTGATTCGGAGAAGAATAGTAGTCTTAGGACAGTTAGGCTTGGTACTTTAAAGAACTCCACAAGCTTTACACAAAAACAAATGGTCTATGTGGCGAAGTATATATATATATATATATATACTTGTCTAATCGTCTTCCAAACCAAGTTTCTGCCCCTAGACATGTACGTCTCCAACACCACATTTTGCATAGTTATGATTTATTTGCATAAGTAGACATTCTCATCCTGAACAGAATCATTAATCAGTTCTTTTTAGGAGATCAGCTATCTTCTAATTTTACGGCCCCTATGTTCCCAAGATCAAGTGTAATATATGATAATTTAAAGTACTGTCACACATCAGACAGTGCAAGGATAGAAGGGCTCCACAACCACCCAACACGGGGGGGGGGGGGGGGGGGGTGAGACGAAAGACAGATACATTTTTGGGGAGGCGAAATTCGACAGATACATTTTTGGGCAGGAACCGCTCATCCGCCCCCTCCCCCCTCAGCATTCATTGACTTCTTAAGTTGTCTTTTTTTTCTCATTTTCTAACTATCTCTATTGTATATTTTTTTCCCACGAGACTTTTACATACCCCAGGCGGATTCCTTGCACTTTTGCAATTAAGTAAAACCGTGTTGAAACTAGAACCTGCTGCCATTAGGAATTGCGAGGGATAAATATCTTCCAAATGGGACTCCTTCCCCCACCAGCATTCATTTATTTATGGTGTGTGGGTATATGTGTGTTTCTCCCACTATCTTAAATATTTTTTTCTTCACGAGCTTCCACAGTCCCAAAAGGATTCCCTGCACTTTTGCAATTAATCCAAACCTGCTACCATTAAGAAGTCCAGGCAGCCTCACGGCATTGCTTTTTTTATCGATCCCACCGCCTCTGATATCATAAGATCTGAGTGAAGAGCTAGTGGTCCGCATCAGGTCGAAGCTCCCGGTTACTGGATCGATTGATTGATTCCGAAAAAAGACCATTCTGGGTGAACTGTCGCAAGTGGTGAAGCCTTGGGCTCCTAAGCTGAAGGTACACGGTTTGATTCCAATTGGGAGAAACGTTTATTCATCGGATTTCGTCACCTGGTGATTGGATCGGTGTCAGTATACGTGTAATGTGACCAACTGAGGCAGATCCTGGTGTGCCCATATGTGTGGCAGCACGTATAATTATTTTCAGATATTAGTCTTGGGTCCCATGCCGTATAGGTTCCTCATTGGGAATATAAGGGAACTTTTTACAAAGAACATTACCCACTTATTTTCAAACAAAATCAACCTTTTAACAGGCGTTTGTTAAATAACGGAAACGGTTAACTAGTATATTGCATGGCAAAAACTTTTCATAAGTCTAAGCTCCGCATGTTTTGTACTAGGGCTTTATCCAACATCCGCCCGCACCGCTAGATTTTCTGGAATCTTTCCCTCGCCAGCGTGCGACGGTCGCGCAGAGGATCGTTCTTTCTCGGTGGGAACAAGGGAAGTGGGTACAATGTATTTGAATCTCGACCACGCAGTTGTTCGGAGCTGTATCTCGTATAATTATTTGCTGTCTGTCGCCTTCCTATAGCGTGTGATTCTTTCTGAGACATTTACGTGAGTTGAACTTTCCGTTATTTGTTTCCCTCCAAAATCATAATCTAAATAATTATTCATGTTACTAAAAATATGTTTACCTAATCTCATTTTTTTAATGTTGTTGGAAAGTGAACATATTTTATGTTGTCTACATGTTTGTCTTTTAAACTTTAGGACATAAAGCTCATTACCCCTGTTGTATACTGTTTTACAAAAGACGGAAATTTAAGAATGCATTCAAAATTCTATGTCTTAAATTAAGTTGTGTAATTATTATGGTTCTTTTGCAACACTCACAATTCAAATAATAATTTTATCTTCATTGTGGTCGAAAGTTTTTCTGTAGACTTTACATTTTTATTGCTTTTTACTCCACTCCTTTCTCTCTGCCCTTCCTTCTCTTTTACTCTAATACACACACACACACACACACACACACATTCACTTATTTTTATAGAAGTATGCACCGAGAAATATTCTTTTCATCTTGAATTTGTTGCTTCAGTCACAAAGAAGTGCAATGCAAGAGAAACACACCTGTAGCTGCTTTTTTTTATTTTTCATGCATTCCATAAAAGCTCCTTATGTGGTCGCTCTAAAGAAGAATGCCGTGTATGCAATTAAATGAACGCGCACATCCTAACCATACACCTTTGTATCATCGATCCTAATTTATTACGCATACACGTAAGCCGAAGACAGGCGCATCACAATTTCTATCCTGTCTTTATTTGGTTTTAATGCATTTCTTTCTATATACATGTGCAGCTCCATAAAAACAGACGCATAGTCTTATTCGCTTCTGAAGATGCTTTAAAAGTAAAAACAGAAATGAAGCCATGTTACATTTTATACAATGGTGCAGAGGACTCCAACCGATCTATGTGTCAACAATAGCGGTTATTGATCTGCTATTTTTTCTCCAATAGGCCATTACTGAATCATTGTTTATGGTAGCCGTGGCTCCTGAGAACTAATGAAACAAATTGATTTTCACTTATATGAAAAAAAAAGCGTTATCTTTCCACGTCAAACTATTTTTGTACCAATTTCAAAACCCCTGTGGTGCTCTAGCTCAGTCGCCCATAAAATATTGTGAGATGTTTAAACAATTCAGTGGTACTATCATAGATTTTTTTTTTTTTTTTTTCAGAAATTAGTAAATGGACAAAGTATTACGATTAGGATTATTTAACTTGCCAACCAAACGTATTCTTTTTATGCTGCGTTTTCTAAGTTTTATATCTCGTTTGTCTGCCTCTCTTTTTATTTTCGCCCCCCTCCCCTCTTTTCTCTTCTATTGACTCCATGCCGAAATAAAACTGTCTCCTCTAATTGACTCCGACAAAAGCGGCCCGTGGCATAGTACTAGTAGCATTCCGCTGCGTTGATCAAAATGTCAGGTCACCAATACACGTTTTTTACGCTAGACAACAGCTTTTAATTGCCATATTGTACGGTGAATGGAATTGCGGAATCCCAGCACTTTTGATGTTGTTGTTAATAGTGTGTTTATTTTTCTTTCGCTTTCATGCAATGCTGCTTTTTCGTTTGATAATATGACTGTAACATGTAATGTAACATTACCGTAACTAGTAGAAGACTATAACGTGCTGTATTTCTTTCTTTTTTTTTCAATATTTGATTGAATTCGTGCATCTCTCTCAATTACTTCTTCTTTTCTTTTTTTAACACTATCATGCCTCCTATCGTTTTGATTGTCAACATCCTCCTCGACAATAGTAAAAATACCGTTTTAAATCCCCTAACTAATTTAGCCATAGTGATTCAATAGTAATTGGTTGCCTTTCTGTTTTGTGTACATATCACGTTGCACTGGATAACATTATTTTTGTTTGCAATGGTTTGCAATAACTCTACATTTAATTTACAGTGAACATTGACAAGAAGAAAATATCTCTTTAAAAGGATAGCAGTAGATTTCTAATAAATTGTTTGCATGTCTTGGACAGAATAGTACCTGAAGTCTTCAGCCCACAAACTTAGCCACACTCGCACGGTATGCGCACTAACTTGTTGTTTGTTTTTTTAAGTTCACGACAGATCTAAGGTTTGATATTTATTGTTTGAAAAGGTGAAATGCGCATCGCAATGCAAAGACGTTCTTCACGTACCCGTATACCTGACCTTGACTTTTGTTGTGTCTACTTCAGTGAATTTGCTTGTTAAAAAGTCGTGCGTGGGGCGCGCGTAGGGTTCAATATTTGCATTCAATAGTTTCAATTAAACCGAGTGACTTGTAACTAAGCTGCCAAATTGAAAGCACGAGTTGACAGTGTTGATCAGCCTGTGTTATTTTTCGAGGCGTTGTCTATAAAAAATGCCACACCATAATAATAATAATAATAATTCACTTATAAAGCGCCAAAATCCACAGTAGTGCTCTATGGCGCTTAACATTAATAAAAACACTCACATACTATCTGAACACACACACACACACATTCTATCTATGAATCCCAGAGATACCACAACATCGTCCTAAGTAAATGCTTTTCTAAACAAGAACGTTTTTAGTTTTGACTTGAAATGGTCCAAAGATGGTGACTGTTTAATTTCTACATCCAACACATTCCAAAGCTTTGTGTTATTTTTCGAGGCGTTGTCTATAAAAAATGCCACACCATAGTTGCACGTTGAACCTTGAATGTGTGCACAAAACTTTTAACTAGATATCATGTTTTGTAATGGTAATGTTGTTGATCTCTTATTAACATCGCTTTCCGAGAGGAAATAAAACCCGCTGTAAGATAATTATAATGTAAGTTCATTGGGTAGCAACACGCAAGTTTAAGAATGAGTTCGTTGCTTCGAGTCCACGTTAGCACTACATTTATATATATTTATAGGCTTCTTGAGTCTTTTAGTGAGGGACGTTTTTTTGTTTTGTTTTTCTTTCCTTGCAATCAAAAGTAGGCTAACGTTTTGCTTGCTTTATTGGTGTCTCAACTTCCATCAACAGCAATAGACAGAGCACTTTTGATGTTGTTGTTAATAGTGTGTTTATTTTTCTTTCGCTTTCATGCAATGCTGCTTTTTCGTTTGATAATATGACTGTAACATGTAATGTAATATTACTGTAACTAGTAGAAGACCACGAAGTGCTGTATTTCTTTTTAAATATTTGATTGAATGTGTGTATCTCTCTCAATTCCTTCTTCTTTTCTTTTTTTTTTTTTTTAACACTATCTTGCCTCCTATCGTTTTGATTGTCAACATCCTCCTCAAAAATAGTAAAAATACCGTTCTAAATCCCCTAATTTAGCCATAGTGATTCAATAGTAATTGGTTGCCTTTCTGTTTTGTGTACATATCACGTTGCACTGGATAAAATTTTGTTTGCAATGGTTTGTAATAACTCTACATTTAATTTACAGTGAACATTGATAAGAAGAAAAGATCTCTTTAAAAGGATAGCAGTAGATTTCTAATAAATTGTTAGTACATGTATGTCTTGGACAGAATAGTACCTGAAGAGTCTTCAGCCCACACACTCAGTCACAGTGTAAAATGTTTGCACGGTATGCGCACTAATTTGTGGATTTTTTTTCTCTTTAAGTTCAGGACATATGTAAGGTTTGATATTTATTGTTTGAAAAGGTGGAAGGCGCATCGCAATGCAAAGATGTTCTTCACGTACCCGTATACCTGACCTTGACTTTTGGTGTGTCTGCTTCAGTGAATTTGCTTGTTAAAAAGTCGTGGGTGGGGCGCGCGTAGGGTTCAATATTTGCATTCAACAGTTTCAATTAAACCGAGTGACTTGTAACTAAGCTGCCAAATTGAAAGCACGAGTTGACAGTACTGTCTGTGTTATTTTTCGAGGCTTTGTCTATTAAAAATGCCACACCATAGTTGCACATTGGACCTTGAATGTGGTTAATGTGTGCACGAAACCTTTAAATAGATATCATGTTTTGTAATGGTAATGTTGTTGATCTCTTATTCAACATCGCTTTACGAGAGGAAATAAAACCCGCTGTAAGATAATTACATTGTATAATGTAAGTTCATTGGGTAGCAACACGCAAGTTTAAGAATGAGTTCGTTGCTTAGAGTCCACGTTAGCACTTTAGCACTACATATATTTATAGGCTTCTTGAGTCTTTTAGTGAGGGACTTTTTTTTTTTTTTTGTCTTTCCTTGCAATCAAAAGTAGGCTAACGTTTTGCTTGCTTTATTGGTGTCTCAACTTCCATCAACAGCAATAGACTGTCTCGTCGTCGGATCCCATGACTAACCATCGACAACTTCAACGTGTGTCTCATAGACAGAACAGTTATATCAGGGCATCTGTCTACTCAACCCATGTCTCCAGAAATAGAAGCAGTGCGCTTTTCGGCTCTGCCGACTGAGCTACCCCCTCTCCACTTTTCTTTTACGCTAAGGATGAAACTACTCATTAAAAATGAATGTGAATGTTAATCTTCGCGTCCTGTGTGCGTGTGGAGAGTTTCTAAAAATTACAGTCGGTACCACTATATCTCGCAATAAACTGTTATGATCGAGATGGACGCACAGCTAGGAGTATTCTGAACGTGAATTTGGATCACAAGCTCCCCTCTGTTCACTCCGATAATACACCCCTATCTTTGGCTCCTCTAATGAACTTCTTTGGTTTGTTTGTGTCTAATCTGTGGCTAGGTTTAAATGGATGAGCTCGTTACTCTCCCGTATCTTGCTCACCAGACTCGTTACTCTCCGAACGCAGGAAATGACTGGATGATCCTGTGATAGTATCCAGGAAGTTTGCGTTATATATTGTTGTTACTTAATGTTAGTGTTAGTGTATATTTTCTTTTGTTTGATATAAGCATTTCGCAACTTATAAGTTATTATAGTATTGCACACTTCGTTATAACGTTTTCTTTAACTTCTCTTGTCACCAAGGATAGTCAGTTAACTTAATGTTTTGATAAGCATTATTAACTATTGAAAATAATAATTAAAAGAACCTCTCGGGGGAGTAAAAAAATACTCCCGGTTTATAATCGCAGCCATCATGTTCACGTGTGCACCGGCTTAGCGGAACAGATTGATGATAGGATGCACGCGCTTATACCACTACTTACAGTTACACATCCATAAGCAAACAGTAAAGCCGGTACTTGGCAACAGATGGTTTCATCGCTTACAATAGACCACTGCGGTACGTGCTCATTTATAACACAGTACCTGTACATGAGTCGGCACCCATCGGGCAGAGAAGATTTAAGCCTGACTAACCTATATCATTCTTTTATTTCGCGAACTGTTCGGTTTACACTTTATTTTACTAGTGTGTGCACCACCCTCGCTACTTGACTGTGATAGCCTTTCTGTTTTATTGCTGGAATAGCAAGTGTGTGTTAAACTATTCTTGTTTGTATAAGTTAAGTATCGCTAACATGTAACAAAACCAGGACAATGTATGAAGCTTAATGATTGTATCCTCCGTACGTTGACTGTGGTAGCCCTACTGTTTCGTTGTTGGAAATAGCATATGTATTAACGTATTCTTGTATTAATTATTATAATAGATTACCATCACTAACGAGTAACAATATTATGACTTTATATAGAGCCACGTTTATAGTCCCTACGTCATTGTGATAGCCTATAATTTTATGTTCTAGTGCAGGAAATAGCATCATTAACAAGTAACATTGCTATAAGAATATGTGGAGCCAAATTTACCGTTGCGTTTGTGCACGACAACAACTACGTAAACTTTTTCGCTATTCGATATAGAAAGTGTAAAGTATTCAGCCGGCTTACCTGTAATGCCGTCATATTGGGCTATTTCTTTTGTGTGTGATAATCCCACCACGGTTGTGGAGCCTTTTTAACCTGTTTCTCATTGGAAATAGTTGTACCGGTACAAGTATAAAGCAATCTCACCTACGTTACATGGGGCTTAAAATACTATTTATAGTTATTGCAAGATCCTCGTTAAAGTGCAAAACTTTTAAAACTTGTTGACGTGTGGTTTGTGGTTGGAAAGTAACATTTTCTTTGGTCTTAAAGGTTTAAGTCGCAGTAACTTAAATGGTCGTTAAAAGGTTTTTTCTTTAGTCTGTGTCTTTCTCACTTAGTGAACGTGACGACTCCTGTAGATTGTAGCCCTGTGGAGATGTCAATTAGTGTGGAGTAATAATAATCTAGAGCATGCGATATGGGTGGATAGTTGGTATAGACAATTAAATTGAGCTCATCTTGATATTTTCGTGACTTTCTTTTCCTTAATCCCACGATTCATTACTTATTCTGTATTGTTTTGAGAGTCTCAACGTGTTTTTATATAATTAAGACTGTCTGAACGTGCACTCAGACGCACTTAAGATAACAATAATTATTATCCTTGTGGATATGAGTGCCATTTTGCTCGAACGTCAGGGCCTTCTAATTTTGTGTCGTGATCATTTTGTCATGTCGTGAGTGGCGAAACAGAAGTAAGAACCCTTTGCTGCCGTTAGTGGGTATAAATTATATTTTTCTTATTTTCTTTTGCGCCATTTCCTGTGACAATGGGCTGTCGTCTGACAAGGAAAATGCGCGGCAGCCGCCACCAGCCGATTATCTAATCTTTTTACACACCTATTCCTTCCTGTATCTCCAATTTTGATCTTGTATCTCTTGTATCGTCTCCTCATCATTTCGAGTGCAAAATTAAAACAGTTCATAATCACCATTGTATATGGGTCAATCCACCAGTATGAGCCATAATTTGTGACATGGTCAAAATGTCAGTTTATTCAATTTAAGGTGATTTTTTTTTGCTCCTTAGATGGTTCAACTATTCCAAGATACGCTAAATCTAGTGTAGTACTAGTAGGAACATTAGATTCGGACGACGGAAGGGCAGCATCTACGTAATTCGAAATTGCGACGGTATTTCTGTAGATAACTGATAAAGCGTGAAATGAAATTGAAAGGGATGAATCCTCATTAGATTCAAACGGATTGCGAATGCAATCGTTGTTTATGAAGCTTATTGCATTTAAGGGATTGGAAAGGTGGAAAAGGACGATGCAAGTAATAAGTCTAACGCGATTTTCGACGAAGCTATACTTCAACAATATCATTTTAAAATGCTACCGCTGAGCGGAATAATGTTCTTAACCTTATAAACTACCATATAAAACACTTTTAGCATAAATTTTTTCAAGTTTTAGTGCTTGAAAATGCATCCGAAATATAGGGGTCAAGCTCTGTCACAAAAATAGTTTGGATTTTCATACGATTAAAAAAAAACAACTAACACAGCTTCACTTTGCTAAAAGTATTAACATTGTCAAGCTTCCTTTGTTTATCCTTGACCATCAATGAAGATTTCACTTGTGTAGGATGTATAGGATGATAAGAAATTTGATTTTAGATGTGTGTTGTAAAAATGGCTCTTAATGGTGGACTGACCGATAAAGTTATTTAGAAACGTTTTATTCCAGGAGATAATTATTGGAATAAAGGAAATCCAAGATTAAAACCACAGTATCTTTGCAATCGCAGCATTTGAATTACCGAAACATGAGAGTTTTAGCAGCAGTATTGAAGTGCGACGATTTTCATAAACGATGAAAAACAAAGCTTTAAAGGGTATAGTTTAGGATTATTTCTAAGCTTCTAACAAAAATATTTGAAGGCTAATTATTCTTTTATTGTTAACAATAACAGTGCAGTGTATTATTATTATTATTATTATTATTATTATTATTATTATTATTATTATTATTACAATATCAGTAGCAGTGTATATTATTATTATTATTATTATTATTATTATTGCTATTATTATTAATATTGTTGTTATTATCATTGCACATTGTGCACCGTTGCAAACTAGTATCGATCTCTTCTATGTACGCATAAGGCCGCCTAGTTACCATGGTGTATATCAGGAGTCTAGGGTGAATTCTAGTCTGCCACTCTTGCTTTCACATGAATTTATGTTTAACAGCACTAATTCAAGTAATTGGTCATGCCACTGTCTCAGATGGTTGATTTGCAGCATCGCCTGCTGTCCCCCTACTCTCTCTCTCTCTCTCTCTCTCTCTCTCTCTCTCTCTCTCTCTCTCTCTCTTCCTCTTTTAACCCCCCCCTTTCCTTTTTTTTTTCTTAACGTTTTCTGAAAACTAGCGAAGCTACCATCGTTTTATGGAGGCTTGTTAGACCGACAGGGGATCCAGATAGTCATTGGCAGATTGAGTTTAGTCGAATTCGGATCTCAATCAGGTCACCTTGTTCCGTAAAGATTGAATCGGTGACATTATAACGTCGCCATAAGCAACAACAAACAAACACTTGGTAGCGAAATAAATAAACTAGCCTGTCTCTGCCTGTCTGAAGGGATGCGTCCGAACTGATACAATCGTGTCATGGTTAGAATCAATTTACAATACTCAACCCTTGTCTTACGTCAGATATCGATTATCTATTGTCGATATAAGCACAATGCACTGGTTAAAGATGGAGGCAGGGTGGTAGCCGATTCTATTTTTAAACTTTTGGTAAGCAAAATGTTATAAATTAAATGCTAAATGATAATTATTTAATGAAAGAGTGAGAGTGACTGACATAAAAATAGGAGATAAATGTAGGAAGGGGTATAGGAGATAGAGATTTGAGAGAGGTGTGTGTGTGTGTGTGAGTGTGTTGAAGAGAGAGAGAGAGAGAGAGAGAGAGAGAGAGAGAGAGAGAGAGAGATCTTCTGTGTTCGGTATTCTTATGGATTGTGTTTTCCTTTTAATAACACAACACTCTATCAATTCTTGATATAAATAATGTAGTCTCTGTTTAAAATGTGTTAAATGATAATTATTTGTAAGCAACCGTTGTTTCTTTAGATGGTTAGAGACAGAAGTGCGTATTTTTAGATTCTGATTTCCACATTGGGCACCCGCGAATACGTCATTCAGCTTGGTCATTCTTTTGACAGTTTAAGAGAAGCATCCCTGGTATTTTCTCATTCAGTCAAATCCTGACAGCCAATTATTGACGTCTGTGCTGGTTTGCATCTTCCATCCCGTTCTCTCTTTTCTGCCCACTTCACCTCTCTACCTCTCTCTTCCTATCTTGCTCTTTCGCATCCTCTCTGTCCCCCGCCTCTCTCTCTCTCTCTCTCTCTCTCTCTCTCTCTCTCTCTCTCTCTCTCTCTCCTTCTCCAGTCCTCTGTCCTGTCCTTGGGTTTTCTATCCTTTATTTCTACATCTTCATTGTCCCCCGATTATTTTTATCCGCCGTTTCCTTTCATTTTGTCAAGGCACTTGTGCCTTTACCATTCCATACCTTTGTACTTTGTGCTTATGGTCGATCTTTCTGCTTATGAATAATGAAAGTGGGTTACAAAAGATAAAAGGATAGGATCTTCACTAAGTAATGAGATAGACGGGCCAACATGTGGTTTTCATTACATTTTCTCTACTCTACAATGAAAAACAATTATGTGAGAAAATACGCATATGGTCTGAATATTATATAACTAAAAAAACCAAACGACAGTATGCAATGCCAAAGACCTTAATGAAAAAATAAAAAGAAGATAAACCAGAAACAGCTAGAGGAGGCTCAATGCATAAAGTAGGGTGTGCCACAAGGGTCAGGTGATTTTGATTTTTTTGTCTGGCTTTGAATAGATCTTGTGATTCAGGCAAGGGCATAAGTCTACCAAGTTTTTTCCTCCACGCGCCTTATCTTTTTCACAGTAGGCTAGATCTTGTACCGTCGTCTCGTCGTTAGACTGTGCCTATATTTTGCACAGGTATGTCTGAAGGCCCTAAGATCTTTTCGCTCTAGAGTTTGTTAAGGGAAATGGTAACTAAATCTAGGGCCCTCTCGTGCTTATTATAAGACTTAAATTTTTTGTATAATGAATGTAGTGTGACATGTGTTTAAGACAGACGGTTGATTTTTATTTATTCTAGGTGTTTAAAAGATAATCTTTATCGAAAGACCCGGTTCGTTTGGATAATTTTAATATAGTTGGATTTCATGGATTTCGTGTTAACTTATATTTAAAGCATTTGTTTCAAATAATAATAATAATGGTGATAATAATAATAATAATAATAATAATAATAATAATAATAATAATAATAATGATAATAATAATCAGCGTATCGATTGATTTAGATTTTAAAAGTTATTATCTGCTTCTAGTATAAGGCAAATCATTGCAAAAGTCGAAGCTCGACATACGGTTTTGTTACCTGTTAGCTGGAATGACATAGTATTGTTGATGTATTCACAATGATCTCTTATCTTTAAATGTGTTTACCACCTATTCAATGTTATCTTCGATCCGTGAAACCAGGAAAGCTTCGGGTTTTGTCAGTTATTTATGGGTTAGCAGCTTTTGTATCCCTGGAGCCTTGGGGGTAGGTACACATTTAGTTAAGGGAGTAACATACGTTTATAACTACTGCGATTTATATAGTCTCTGTGCTGGAAATATTGTGAAACTGACAAATTATATCTATAGCACATTAATGGCCAATGCTTATTATGAGTACCGTCAGTGTGCGTTAAACCCGTCTTGCAAACTATTATAACAAATAATTCAAGATTCGATCGATTTCGCTGCATTAGTTTGTCTAAACCTAAAAATAAGCCTGACGCAAAGAGGCTAAAGGATATTATTTCTGTGTGATTTGATTCATCGATAAGCGAGTTTTTTTATTTGTTTGTTTGTTTTAAGATGAAAGAATCTAATGGCATGCGTTTCTCTGATATATAATGATAACGTTCTCTTCCCTCAACTGAATTCAAGGATTGACCTCGCTGTCCACTGTCCATCGCCATCTTGCCTACGGTTCGAGTGTTTAGTGATAAGTGTTTACCCCATTCCAGCGGATACGCAGATTCGTCACGCCTACGCTTTGTATACACTTGGTTACTAAAACTGTCATAGCTCCAGTACAAGTATTGATTCTTATGTTTAGGGAGCCAGTTACTGCTATTCAAGAACATAGGCCCGAGTGTCCTAGATCACTGCTACTAGTACTACATGTACTTGGTAAACACATCAACACCCGTGCTTGTACCTGTACTTCTCCACCAGAACAATAACAATCGCCAGCTACTCATAGGTCATTGCCTCTTAAGTGGTCCAGTTTTTTTGGCTGCAGTCAACGAACTGACCTGTGTTACTGCCTGGCGCTCTTAGTAAACAATTATAGGCTGTTGCACTATTAGCGTTACTGCTCCTCTGGTCTGAAATCAGCAGGAATAATAAAAAATATTATTGTGCATTCGGAAGGAAGAATTCAAGCTGCACCCAGGCATGGTCAAAGCTTCAGAGCATTCATCACCGCTTCTCATCCCTGCCAACCTGACCTGCTATCTCAGGCTCAAGTGTAAGATTTATATACATTTATGGATTTGATGATTCATTGTTTGTCTCCACAGCACTCGTGTAGAAAAGCATTATACCTTAAATCATTTTTAATAGATGTTTGTTAATGTGCTTGAAAATCACGCTCTTCCCATATAATATATTATGCTAATTAAAATTAATTCACGTTTCTTCTTTCTTTTCTCTGGTGCTGCTAAAATAAGCTGACGACTCCCAGTCTCAAAACTTAAAAACAAATACACCAATAGTTTTGGCCAAAGTAATGTACATTGATTTTACAGCACTTTTTAAAATATATCAAATTGATCTTCAGTCACTTTGAGACATGTCGCTCTCTGAGTCTGACGCTCGCAAAAATGTACACTAGTAAGATGAAAGATTAAAAAAAAGATCATGATGATTTTCCCCCCTTTAAGAACTCCATTCTTTAAATACTGAAGCTAATTTGGCAACAAAATAAACATAAAAAACCAATAGAGATAATTGCTATCTATAGACCTCTCTCTCTCTCTCTCTCTCTCTCTCTCTCTCTCTCTCTCTCTCTCTCTCTTTTGTATTTTCCCACTCCCCCCCCCCCCTGTAACTGGTTGGATCCGTGTCAGTTTAATGTGAACGGCTGAGACAGGAGTCATGGAATCACCGCCCTGTCTCGTGGGCCACAATATAGCCTACATAGGGCCAAGTGCTGACGTTGGATGTTAAACCAGCTCCGTTTAACGTAACTCTTTCTCTCTCTCTCTCTCTCTCTCTCTCTCTCTCTCTCTATCTATCTATCTATCTATCTATCTGTCTCCTATCTATCTATCTATCTATCTATCTATCAATCTATCTATCTATCTATCTATCTATCTATCTATCTGTCTAGCTATCTCCCTGCCTCCCTACATCCCGTTCCTCTCTCACCGCGTTAAAACTAAGGGAATCAAACATAGCCATTTCAAGCAAATCTTCTATTTTTCTTTGTTGTGTCCCTTGCAGCTATGGTGTACTGCAGCCGCTGGGATGGCCTACTCGCGGACATCAATCCCTAATCCAGAAACCTTCGCGTCCATGGTTTCCTCGCCTGCAGAGCTGCACTCCCTCGCCAGGCAGGTGGTGAGTACATTCATACATTAATTATACCAACTATTTCATATTATACCGACAAGGGGACAACAGCTGCAATTCGAACTAGATACCCATGTTTGTCAGCCCAAAGCACTACTGATCAGGCTGCCTGACCCTCCTACTGATAAAAAAAAGTCGTAGAATTTGTTTTACCTCAATTTTTTACCTGGATGCTTTCAGGGGTTTGGGATTGTATGGGATAGTAAAGGAAGAAAATATAAACAAAGTGACATGTCAGAGAGAAAGAGATCTAAATCCCCCCTCTAAATCAAAGATAAAACCTTAGAACTCACCGGCACCTGACAACTGAAAACAGGACACGAGCAAATAGTGTCACCAAGATAAACAACCAGCCAGCCAACGCTTTCTTCTCTCCTTTCACTAGAGATTTCCAACGCTTCAACGGACTCCAAGAAACAGGGATACCCGATAAGCAGACGATGGAGCTGATGAAGAAACCGCGCTGTGGTATGCCTGACATCATCCGCGACCCCTACAAGGATTACAGAAACAACAACAACAACAATAAGAATGTCAACATTCCCATGGCGTTCACCACATTTGGTGGGTATTTAGTGGAGCTGCCAACCTTAACATTCGCAATAGCTTAAAGTTACGATTCTTTGGCTTAAGTGTGGTAGCTCTGAAGGCTAGAAAATTTCCAGTAAATTCTTTTGAGTTGATGTGATAAACAAGCAGAGAAGAAAAGGGGAAAACAAAATCAGAATTAATACTAGGGTCCTCTTCTGTCATGTTTTTCTCATCAGTCTGTTTGTGGTTTTAATAAAAGACAAGGGCGATGGCTCTGTGCGACTTACTGTCTGTAGACCTTAGTTAATTTAGTCAAGTTATTGCTTTACTGGATACCGGTCTTGCAAAAAAGATTTTTGTCGGACCAGGGAAAGAAAGAGATAAAAAGGGTGAGAAGGGGTGGAGAGAGCGAGCGAGCGAACGAGAGAGAGAGAGAGAGAGAGAGAGAGAGAGGCAGACAGACAGACAGACAGAAAGTCTTAAAACTTAAAAACAAATACACCAAAGTAATGTACATTGATTCTACAGCACTTTTAAAAATATGTCAATTTGATCTTCAGTCACTTTGAGACATGTCGCTCTCTGATGCTCGCAAAAATGTACACGAGTAAGATGAACAATTAAAAAAAAGATCATGATGATTTTCCCCCCTTTAAGAACTCCATTCTTTAAATACTGAAGCTAATTTGGCAACAAAATAAACATCAAAAACCAATAGAGATCATTGCTATCTATAGACCTCTCTCTCTCTCTCTCTCTCTCTCTCTCTCTCTCTCTCTCTCTCTCTCTCTCTTTTGTATTTTCCCACTCCCCCCCCCCCCCCTGTAACTGGTTGGATCCGTATCAGTTTAATGTGAACGGCTGAGACAGGAGTCCTGGTATCCCCGCCCTGTCACGTGGGCCACAATATAGCCTACATAGGGCCTAGTGCTGACGTTGGATGTTAAACCAGCTCCGTTTAACGTAACTCTTTCTCTCTCTCTCTCTCTCTCTCTCTCTCTCTCTCTCTCTATCTATCTATCTATCTATCTATCTGTCTCCTATCTATCTATCTATCTATCTATCTATCTATCTATCTATCTATCTATCTATCTATCTATCTATCTGTCTAGCTATCTCCCTGCCTCCCTACATCCCGTTCCTCTCTCACCGCGTTAAAACTAAGGGAATCAAACATAGCCATTTCAAGCAAATCTTCTATTTTTCTTTGTTGTGTCCCTTGCAGCTATGGTGTACTGCAGCCGCTGGGATGGCCTACTCGCGGACATCAATCCCTAATCCAGAAACCTTCGCGTCCATGGTTTCCTCGCCTGCAGAGCTGCACTCCCTCGCCAGGCAGGTGGTGAGTACATTCATACATTAATTATACCAACTATTTCACTTTCAGTCTCCACCTGTTTCTCACGTGAAAATGATTACAGATTCTCGCATGTTGTTGTTTTTGTTGTTTCTGTTCTTGTTGCTTCTTTCATCCCAATACTCAAGAAGAAATGGCGTTGTACATAGCTGCTCGAGCTGGGAATTGTGAGTTGTTATTTCTCTCCCGCTGTTTGTGTCTGCCTCTTTCTCTATCCCTGCCTGTCTCTCTATTTGTCCCCATTTTGTTTTTTTCTGCCTGTCTTCCACTCTCTCTCTCTCTCGCGATCTATCTTTTTTGTTTTCCCTAGCCCTCCCTACTCGCTCTTTTCCTCTCGCTTACTCTCTCCCTCTCATCCTTTCTACCTGTTCTAATTTTTTTTCTTTGTGAAAGTAACCGTATGAATTAGAGAGGTAAAATATATAACTAGGCTTACATTTATCATTTTCCTCTTTTTCTGAGTAACCTATATCCAGTGATTGAGAAGCAAAAGGGGACTATCTTGAAAACTATCAATTGTCCGCAATTCAAAATCATAACCACCTACATACTGGTGCTTCTTTCCTAAACACAGCCAAAACTGACCCTGCAGCAAATACGCTTCTCCATCCAATGTTATAGCTACATTTACAGAATAACACGCATCTCTGTCTGTCAGTGCCACGTACATGCCCATTAATGTGAGCAAATTACGATGGGCGTAAAAATAGCAGTAAATTTGCAACGGGGCGGATCTTGCTGATCAATAATGTGTCTAGTGCACTGACATGCGCTATATCTTGGTATCAGGTCAGGTGCACGTTCATTCTATAATGCTCTTATGATGGAACCGGAATGAGATCAGGTTTATTTTGAATGTTTTTATTTGCTTGACTGCCTTTTGAGGCACATTATGCATTGCTTGTGAATGATTGGTGAAAACCGTTTTTCATCTACAATATAGCTTTATAGTGCTGACGTTCGACGTTAAGCAACGTATTCAACTTTTTCTCTCTCTCTCTCTCTCTCTCTCTCTCTCTCTCTCTCTCTCCTCTCTCTCTCTCTGTCTCTGTCTCTCTTTCACACAAACATACATACACACTTTGTCTTTCATTTCCTTCTTTTTCTTCTTCTTCTCCTCCTCCGCCTACTTACTCTTCTTCTTCTTTTTCTTCCTCTTCTTCCCCTCCTTTTTTAACCTAGAACAATATCCAAGACTTTTTGCCCAGACCTCTGGTCCACGCACTGTGATGCTTGATGGACGATTTTTGCTTTCTCCGGCGTCTTATGTCATAAACTATCGCCAATCTCCGAGCAGAGTAAGCGGAGCCAGGGAGGCGATGTTGACACAGCTTGGTCTCTGTGGGGTCAGAATGATACTTGGACAGGTCCTCGCCCGTCTCCCATCAACTTTATCTCCGAGGATGTTGTCGAGCAGTTGTTCCCAGTGTAATGTCTGTCCCGACCTCGCCAGAAATACTTCAGAATCCTATAAACTGGGAACCGTAGCTTTCACTTAGGCACTCTTTTTTTTCATTTATCTCTACAGGCTATTGATTATCTAGAATTGTTGCTCGCTGCTTCCTTTCTAATACACCGACTTTGCCTTTGGTTTTCTTACTGAATCTCAAGAGGGGAACCTTTCTTTTAATGATGCACGTTGTCTTACATTATGATTTCTGCATATTGAAAAACATTCTGCGTGTTCATCGGAGATAGCTTGAAATCATGCGATTTTTTTGTTTGTTTGTTTTTTTGGTTTTTGTTGTTGGGTTGTTTTTTTTAAGTTTTTCTCGAGACTTGAGTTTTAGTTTCTGTGTGCAGTTCCCTACTGACTAAAGTGATTTTGAATTGGTTTGGATGCTCTTAAAGTGATAAGAATGCGATCATAGTTAATATTTTCTTTAGATATAGATATATTAAGACTAATAAGGAAATAGGAAACATACTTGTCAATTCCCATGTGCTCTTACTTTTTGGCCCATCGCGCTGTTGAATCTTCTTTTTCATGGCATTCCGTTTTTATCTAGTCCATGAACAAGTATTTAGTAAGATCATTAAAAACGTCAAACAACGAGAAGTGTGTATGCAGTCAATTTCTTTAATCACAATTTTTTGGAGGTTCAAATATTTGAAGAAGAAAAAATAACAGTAGAAAAGGTGTATAAGTAACAACACTTGCAATATCATTTTCAAGCGACCGTATTTCGTAAATATTAAAAACGTCAAACAACGAGAAGTGTGTATGCAGACAACTTTTATTTTTGTGTGTCCAGTTTGCTTTCGTGGGTCATGATAGGACTTACTTAAACACTTTGTTTTTTATGCGTGTGTCTGTATACTGTAATCAGATGATGGCTTCTAGAATTCCAACTCGGATTAAATCTTCGTCACACACAATGGACATCAAAGTCAATGTGATTTTTTGTGGATAGGTCTAATGTATAGTGCGACGGAGAGAGTAAGAGGAGACGATCTCTTTTGAATGGATCCAAAGAAACTCGCTCCACTAAGTCGCTGGGTGTGCCCTGAATAGATCTGTTTCTATTGGCTGTGGTATTTCTTTTTGACCTTTAATCGAATTTAGAGAACATCGACCTCCTTTTAAAGCCTATCATGTCTAAAACGCCCAAGCCATCGTCATTCTCTCTCTCTCTCTCTCTCTCTCTCTCTCTCTCTCTCTCTCTCTCTCTCTCTCTCTCTCTCTCTCTCTCTCTCTCTCTCTCTCTCTCTCTCTCTCTCTCTCTCTCTCTGTATATCTTTCTTTACCCCTCACCCCCACTCTCCTATCTCTCCCCCGCCCTATCTCCTTTCTCATCATGTCCTTTTTGTTACAACGTCTCATGCCCGAGTGCCCCATTCCTATAATCGTCCATGTCGCCATCTCATGTCTTGTCCTCTGATTTTTTTCTGCTGTTACCCAAATTGTGATTTCACGTTGGGATGCTGACGGTTTTTCTACTATTTATACATATTTACATCATATACTTATTTAAGAAACCCTTGCTCTCCTTTAAATATTGATATTTACCTTATATCGCCAACGACCCCCAAAACAAACACAAAAGAAGACATTATGTTAATTTTTTTTCCCATAATAATTCACCGGAAATGCAAGGGTAACTCGTATCTCAACTTCAAATAAAAACACCCCAGTAACAAAGCAAATAGAATTCAACAATTAATTAAATAAAAACAACAACAAAACCTACCCGAACGGCTAAGAGTCATGGTCCTTGAAGTGTGCTAATGAACCTTAAACACTTGTCATCCCTGGTTTTGTCAGCTGATGCCAAGAAGCAGTCATGTCGCAACGTTCTTTTTTGTCGCAGTGAAATATAAGGAGAAAAGTCAGCATTCACAGTGTTTCATGGATGAATGGAGAAGTGGGAGCGTATAATTAGCTAAAGAAACGTTGGAAAGGCTTTATATTCGATTATATAGACGCATATATGTTAAGAAAAATAGAATACATATAAGGAACGGAGAAATAGATTGAAACGTGGGAGAAGGCACACACAAAAAAATAGCAAAGCTTTAAATAACGCAGACATTTTTTAAAAAAAAAAAACTACGATAAGAGGTAAAATTTTAATAATGAACAATTATCGCCATTACCACATCAATATAAGTTATCTTCAATCACCGAGAATCAATATTTGAAGAAGAAGAAAAAAAGCGCAAATGAAAAGAAATATAATAAAATGCATAGAGAATGTCAAAATTCTAGCAGAACTAAGAAAAGGAATTCAAAAGGTTCATCTTAGAAAACATTGTTTTACACAAAAAGTGAGAAGCTGGGCTAAAACGGGTGCTTCTTAAGGAGTGATTATTTCTTTTATTAGCCTTTGCAAAGTGTATTTTGCGTCAACATTCTTCATAAGGAAGGAAATGTAGTTTTTCTCTTATTTTCTAGATAGTATAATTATATCCATCTATTGTATCAGAAATGTAATAAATGAAATATTTCAAGTCTTTGTACAGGCTGACAACAGATTCTTTGAGTATTTAATGGAAAAAAAAGAACTTTCAGGAAAGTCTTGTTTACTTTTAACTGTAACCAAGGCCCCCCTGTGAAGGCAGTGATTCTCAATCAGTATGCGGCATGGGTCGCTAACCCTACGGACTCCTAGGATACGATCCCCGGATGATTGGCCAATCCGACAAGCTGTTTACCATGTTAAACCTTGAGCACCGCGACCGCCGGCTTGGGACCCCGCTGCTGCCATTATCGGACGACTGTTCCCATCACTCTCACACTAGTCACAGTGGCTCCTGCCCGAGATAGGTAGATCGAAGATCAATAGCCTGTGGTCAAGTGAGGCCACTCCGGGGTGTCCATCTGTCCAGGCAGCGTTCACGTACTAAAGATGTCGTTAGCTTCTATGGGGAATAATGGTCCTGCTTTGTAGTCCGGGGCCGAGGTAAGTCGGGGATCGCGAGTAATTGATGACAGGGGAGGCGGGTCTAACTAAGCTACATATTTGGGGGGAGATTTAGTCACTGTAAAGTTTAAGTAACGGTGACATACGTTTTGTGTAAGAAATGTGAATTAGTTGGTTCTAAAAGAAATCAGACAATTTGTACTCAAGTTCCAAAAGATGCAATTCGCGGTTTTGCAAACTTGCACTTCATTGAAATATTTATCCCAGGCTGTAATAGTTATAATTGTTAATGTGCGCGCGGCATCTTTTCTTCTTCCTTCTCTTTTAATCGTTTAATGACGATTTCAAAGCTATTGAATATGACAGAGATTTCAAGAAAATCATTTTATTCAAATTGTGAAACAGTTATCAGTGCATGCACATAAATCTTAGAATTGTCAATATAAGAAGGTTTCGTTTGGGCATCAAATCTTACCCAGTCTTTTTAACTGTTTGTCAGACATAAATTATATTCTGTAAAAGGATTTATATTTCTTCTGTCTGTCTGCCTCTGCTTCTATATATGTCTAATTCTCCGCCTGTCTGCCTCTCTCTCTCGCTCTTTCTCTCTGCCCCTCTCACTCAATCTATCAGTTTTTATCTCTCACTAAATTTTCCCAAACTAGTCTCACTAGTGAACTCTACAAGGTTTTCCTCAAATTTGATCTAATACTTTTTTGTTTTGTTTTTCTGCCTTAAACTGGCCCAATGACCCCATTGAGCTGAAGACTGATAAATTTGTCTCCTGAGAGACTAAACTAAGTATCGACCGCTTATGTCAGACCCTATTACACTCCAGTCGCTATGCTTGCCCACCTCCTAAAATTGAAACACACGCCTAAGTGCCCGGTTGCATCACTGGTCGTGTTGTTTTAAAATTAACTATTCCTACACACATGGTTCGGCCACACATTTATATTTCTACCTTTTAAAGAGGAAATAAAAACAATAATTCTTAATATATTTTAATTGTTTCATTATTTACCTTCGATAAGATATCGCTTTAAAACCGTTATCTATAGAAAGTGAGATTTAAACAAAAAATTGACGTGTTTTACTAACGGTATTTGTTATTGTCATGAAAAATTCATCCATATCCACTTAGCCAAAGGGCCTTTTATCTTTTCTTTATTTTCACACTAGAAGATCATTGGATTCTCTAATGGACACAGTCTCTTTATTGTCTACAACTTTTATTTTTCTCTGTCGCTGACTATCTGTATCCCCTATTGATCTTTCTATCTCTTTTCCTTCCTGAATTCCGGTTAAAGTTGCTAGACTATTAAATAGTGCGGGGCTACGAGTACATGAGGGTATTCAACATAAGTACCCGTGGGTGGAAATTTTGAAGGAAAAAAAAAACGAGATTTTTTTATGGCGTATCGTTGTGTGGATGGCTTTACTGTATGAAAAAAAGTGTATTGGCACTGTTTGAATCCTTTCAAAACATCGGAAAGATAATGATGCAAAATTTAAGAAAAATGGTTGTTGGTAAGGGGTGCAGCGCCATACTATAAAATCTGATGAACAGTTTTGTCTGGTACAAACAAAAGTCCTTTGGACTATTGGACACGCTGGTGATAATTTCATTAAGGATAAAGGGTTGGTTTGGGGATACGGTGGAGACCGATTGGTAAAATAACCCCTTATACGCCTATATTTAACACATGTAAGGCTTGTTTTATAATTATTTTATCGCTCTAGTAGAGATATTTTTGTCATCAAACATTAATTTATTTTTCAAATATACTTGATAACAAATCTTGAGTATTCTAAGGTATAATTTTTTTTTGAACTGGTAGATAGTTATATTCAGAAAAAAAATCAATTGCTGCCATGCTAATATAAGCCGCCGTTAGATCTGAATGTGTCACCAACACCTACCGTTGCCGGAGAGGAAAGTGACCAGGGCAAGAAAAGTAAAAAGTAATAACAGTAGAAATTTTGCCTAACAGTTTCGTTGAAATTGGCGAATGTTTTTGCCTCGGGGAATTTCAATATATTTGTTTTTATTGTCTTTATTTCACTTCACCATAGCATTTATACACGTTTTCAAACGGAATCTATTAAAACACATTCTTTGTTCATCCTTGAATAATAGCCTCGTGGCTGCATATTGCTGAAATTTTTCGCTCACCTAGATAACCTGAGAAAGTTAATACGCATTTTTTTTAGCGATATAGCCTCATCATGTAACAATGTTATCCGGTGACAGAGCTAATGGAACTGCTTTGAAAAGATTGCAACATAACACGTGTACTCACCAAGAAAGTTATTCAAGAGTTTGAAAGACTTTGTGTGGATAAAAAAGAAGAGGGTGGTAGACCAGACCATCATTTTGCCGATGTGCGCTGGCTGTACTGCTAACGAGGTGCACTTGTTTTCATGTAATAACTCGCTATGCCTCCATTTTGTTGCAATATTTTTTCTGAAGCAAAACATTCCCTTAGTTATAAACTCGCGAAACACCCGTGCTACATAGTGTTGACAGATCAGATTACTATTATTATCCCAGACGTATGAATTGAGAGTTACGGTGAGACGCCGTATTGAGAGTAGAGATGTCCCGTAATGGAATATTGGATTGGCTTTTCTGTTTGTTGATTGTTTGTTTTTGTTCTTTTTGTGGTATGGTGAGATATAACCTGACCATATCAGACATTTCTTGAAAGACAACATTATCCTGAAATGCTGGAAATACAAAAAGTATTAAATGGTTTATGGCCCTTTTTTGTTTTGTCTGCAAGGCCAACCCAAAAGACAGAAAAATGTGGATATATTAACCCTAAACTGAAGGCTCTTTTTAAAGTCTGTTTAATTATGTATGTCGTTGATAAGATGAACACAGTAACTGCCGACTGAAAATTGAGGCTAAACTCGACGTTAAGTATAAAGCTATGTTCCTCATTATTTTCCACCGTCGCTTCCAGTTTTGTGGCCAATTTAAATCCATGAACGTGAACACCGCACGTCAATGTTTATCGTCGAAGCTCCTTTCCAGGGCCCCTGCTTCTGAAGTGGAGTGGTATTTTTATGCATATTTTCTTAAAATGATGCAAAAGCCTTTGACTGCTGCTGACACCACAACGTGGATAGCTCAAACACCAAGCACCGCTAACCCTCAAAATTCTCTCTTTAAACAGGAAAAAAACATACACCGAAGCTTTCTCAGAATTTCAAGCGTTCCCAATATTGCCCATTCTAGCTTGAAAGTCGCATTGCTCAGCGATGGCCGCAGATAACACAAATAAAATGCATGGGAGGCGAATCATGTTTATTTTTTACTTATCCTCTGGGTTTTATTTTACAACAGACAGCCGGCTCTATATAGGCATTCCGATCTCAAAACACCACAGAAAACCCTTTGATCTTAAAGTAATTTATTTTTTGTCTTAATTTCACAATGTCTTTTGTCTCTGGTGCTCTTAAGAGCCAGACGTGTAATAAAGACATTAATTATTTTTTACTCTATTTCCCTCTCCGTTCGGTTCACGCCAACTTTGAGTGCATTTCTCGCAAAGACCTTCTGCAGGGCGCTACTAATTGATACAATTTTCACGCGTGAATGTGTAATGGCGCCAGACAAAACTTACATCTATACTAGAGATGCTTATCGATCCCTCTGTGCTGTTTCTTTGAATCCCATTGTTATCATTTGAAAGAGACCACATGAAAGTTAAATTGGTTTGCTTTGTGCAGCTACATTTACCCTTTCTTTTCTCTTAACTTCGGTTACTTTGTTCCTATATTTATTTTGCAGGGTTAAAGAAAAAAAGACTTTAAAATGTAAGCAATCGTCGTACATGAGATTTCAAAACTATTGTTTCAGCAAGCGCAGGGTGCCAATGTTGATAACTAAACGTGAAGGACATTCACATGATCATAAAGAAAGTTCGAGAGAAAGGGGAAGAGCCAAAGGATGAATGTTTTCAAAGATTGACTAAGATGGGTAATTGGAAAAAAAAAGAAAGATAGATAGGGATAGACGCACAGCCATAGGGACACGTATTTATCAAAATAATCTATATATACAATTGGCTTCGTCTCAAACTTAGACATGCGATCAAATCCAAACCGCTTCACCCTGAGAGGTCGTATGGACCAATTGTGTACGCTTATGCTCCAACCAAAAATCCTAAATTTTACAGTAAAATTACAAATGGGCCAGAGAAATTTAGAATATTAGAACTAATAAAATAAAATGCCAAATCAATTTTTAATTAATCAATGTTATCAATCCATCTTATTTTCACCGCGACCACTGGTCGAAAATCTATTGAATAGTTATAGAAAAAATGAGGTGTGTTCAACAGTAAAAAATAAAATGTTTCACAGATGGACATTTTTTTAAATCGAATTTCAACATTTTAAATTCTGTATTTTTTATTATTTTTTTTTAGACTTTTCCGACATAGTTAACCCTTAGATTGGCAAGAATATAACCTACTAGGCCTAGGTCTATCAGGGTGCAGATCTAGATCTCAATAGACATAATATTTTGTTCTTATTCTTTTGGGGGATATAATGCTCATTTTCGTGCCCGATCCCGAATCACTCTCAATGTAGTCATGCTCATTAATTACTTAATGGTTTTTCCTTTCAAAGAACGGGGTTTCAACTTCGCGTTTGGATTACGTTTCGTTGGTGATGTGTAGAATCTAGATCTATGGTTTAATCATGCCCACTCCTGCGAAAAGTAATCTAGGTCGAAAAAAAAAAACGCAAAGAGAGTGTCTACAGCAAAACGAAAACGGCAAGAATATATCGGCGATAAATCTAGATCTAGATCTAATGATACTGGCTCAGCTGCACCGCCTCAACCGATATCAAATCAACGATTAGCCTTATTCTACAACATTAATTATTTCCAAAATGAAATATACATAGGACCCCGTGACCAAAGATGTCAAGCATTCAAATTGAAAGGTGAAACAAAAGTGTTTTGTTGTCCAATGGGACCACACAGTTGGATGTTTTCCCTCAGCTCCCTATCGGCATAGCTCTGAAAGCACCCATTGTTTTAAGAAAATGTAAGACATTACAACTCCATTATTCAAATGACGTTCTTTGGATGCGACGAAGTAAGAGCAAGAAGGTGGATCCCAACATTTCGAATCCAAGGACAGGCTTGTCATCTCATTGGCTCTCTTCAACCACAAGACACCACTGAAGCAAAATGTTTACAAATTTACTTTGTTGAAAAAGAGACCGAGATTTAATTTGCGTCAGTCAATGATGTCAGGACTTAAGAGACATCTAATCAGTGACATTCGTGATTGTTTGCATGAGCATAATGGTTATGTGAACGATTTTTAAACAGCATACGACTTGTGACAACACACGAAAAATTACCAATGGTTTGCAATTTGCATTGGCACCGCTATTAGAGAACTCTATGGCTATGACAAGCTACACCAATAATGTTGTCTTCAAATCAGCATTAATATTATAATGGTGAGTACACTATTTTCTGTTAAAATAACATCTATGCCAACATGAGTATTGATTGGGCCTTTCAACTAGTTATAAAACATTGGGATATTTTATTTATTATTGGAGGGATCTGTCAGATTAAGAAAAAAAATGGGCTTCGCATCCTGTGACCTATTGCGCAAGGAAATCAAACAAGTTTAACTTCTGGCAGATCAGAGCAAAGAGGGATTTTTATCCGACCAATTATTGAACGTCAGAGATTGGCGAATATGGTCTTTGCTTGATCGAAGTGAAGGGCAAACTTATTAAGATCGCTGAATTGTGTTGCTGTATGCAATAGCAAGCATCGGGACATGGGATCGCCACATTATTTTTTTCTCTTGGAGTAGTAGGTGAAAAACAGTTGGGTTTTTTTTTCGGTTTTCTTTGTATTTTCATTTTTTTCCCGTGTGTCTGATCTCTCTTTAACTGTTACCCAAATGGGTAAGACATACTTTTTATTTCTTCAAGAAAATAATGGTGATTGCATTTTATTGATTTTGTTTTGTTTGTAAGAATAGTAAGATTGATTACCCGTAAGGCAATTTTCCGTTTCCGCAACCGACAAACGCCAATGATTGAGAGCAGTCCCAGAACATGCTCTTTATCAAATCGAATAACAAGCACATATGGTTTTCTTATGTTTTTTGCACCCGAAGTCGGAGGGACAATTGATCATTTTGACAATATGCAATATGAAGTTGAAGCACGATATGTTAATCTAAGAAAAGTCTCCTGCGACGTAGATATAAATCATCAGTGCGCTGAGTGGAGATACATGTTCAAACATTAATTGTTTTTGTAACCAGACTCCCGGAAGTGGCATTGAAATATTGTTACCTTTGGCTCTGACCAATATTGAGGGCTCTAATACTTTAATTCAGCTAGAAAGGGCTTGTGTCATTTGAAGATTTCATTGTACCTGTATTCTTTAAAAATCTTTAATGGTTCAACCATAAAATGATATGTTGGAATAAAATAATCACACGTTTTTAAGCCATAATTAATGCATTGGTCGAATTTCTTTTTACATTGATTTATCAAGAATAAATTATAATTAGGCCACTACGAAACTCCAAGGCTGATATTACCCCGTTTATGTCAAATGGTGTATCTGCCTAATCTTCAACTAATTTATTAATTTATCAACCATTTTTATTGCTGAAGACTTTACAGTTTTGCATCATTATCATACATATTAATGTAATTCATAATCGAATTTCTTAGATTATAAAAATCATTGAATTTCAGATCACCACAATGAGTCATTAAACGTATTTCTCTCATGAAGTAACTTAGGCTTCTTTGAGATATGCACCGAAGGCGTTACAAACGAACAAAACACTTATGGAATATTTCATGCAGAACTGAACTGAATTGATTTTAACTCATGGTATCCAACGATGTTATTTAATGCGTATTCTAAGGCTTAGGTGGTTTTTACCGATCAGCATTCCTTATTGATAGCTTGCTATTCATTCAAATCATTACAAAACCAAGGAATGAAAAATTATTATGAGCACTGATCCCAACAGTTGGGAAAGGAAGAGAAATGTTAGTTATCAAGAAATTTTAAATCGATATCACTCATGAATAACTCGGGTGTCTACGGATTTCTTTCTTTAATTTGAAGTGTGTATTTTTCTATTCGTTTCGTTATTGATTAGGAAAAATCATTTTCCTAAACGTTACTGCTCTTATTTTAATAATCACTTCATCGACCGGCTCTTTTAAAATAATATATTGTCAATCAAGAAAGGTCTACCTAAATTTCGCATACTGTGGTGTGCACATAATTTTTAATTTTTTAATTTTATAAATAACAAAGAGTATTTTCTCGATTATCATGAAAACCTGTGTTTTCGGTTTAAGTTAAGAAACATCCTCTCAGTTGAACAAAACGTGTTGTTATCTCGTAAAGTTATATCTACCAACATACAACTGGATCAAACCCTTAGCTGATGAGATATCCTTGGCCATGTTTGGTAAGCCTATCGAAATACATGACATCGCCCCGCTATGGTAATTGGATTAGTCCGGTTCTTTCCAGGTCTCCGACTGTACCCAAGTAACATGATCGAGAATGTCTTGTCGAGGCAACCGGTACACAGCATGAGTCGGTATTTCTAATCGGTTCATCATTTTTTCAATTCGTTTAAATTAAATTAAATGGCTGAAAGATTCAACGGGTATTCGATGATTTTTTGTTTGTTTTGAAAACCTGAAGGTTTACTACAACCTAAAGATTCAAGAAGTCTCTTAAATTTAATACAATGAACAGGTTTTGGGGGAACGTGAAAGTAATAATGTATAAGCAGTAAGCATCTTTGTTTTACATATTAATTACTAATGAGTTGTTCCTGAACGCAATAAATAGAAGAATCGATATAATTGTCATGTAGCAATTTTACTACATTGTTTTGCATTCAAATCTAGTATTCATGGGCGCGGAGTAAAAGAAGTCGAGGTCCTGTTACTCATTCTCTCTTGCAAAGTTTTCATTTGGACGTGAAACCAATGCCATTATCAAATTGTACATTTCTAAAAGCCTAAACTTTACGGAGACAATTGTTGTTTTTGTTGTCTTACAAACTGTATAATCGCCTCCAATGATCGTTGTGGGTTGTTGTATTTTTATTTTTAAAAAAAATTATTCATAACTTGCGAGTTGGAGAACATTTCGAAGTGTGCTGTTTAACAATCTAGCTTGTAGTGAATTAATTTGTGTGTTTGTGTGTGTGTGTGTGTGTGTGTGTGTGTGTGTGTGTGTGATAGTGATTCATCCCAGCTGTCTGTGGCGAAACTAAGCCTTACACTCATTAGTTTGGTTAATGAGCGCTGAAAATGTTTATTGGTCCTCAGGCCTCAGGGTGACGCGGTAGCCCTGGGGTAAAACATCGGCTTCCGGCGCAGGCTGTCCAAGATTTTGAGCTCTGGCGATTTGGCCCCCTACTGGTTGGGTCGGTGTCAGTTTATTGTGACTGGTTGAGACATGAATCATGGTATTCCCGCCCTGTCTCGTGTGTGGCAGCATATAAAATTGTCAGACGTCAGTTTTGGGGCCCGGTCACAATATAGTTCAAATAATAACAACAGATCAGTTTATTATAGTGACAAACTGTGTTAAGTGAGTAGAACTCTAACCGGTCGAGTAGAGTGGGACTTGTAATTTGATGCATCTAATTTTTGTGCCTTTTGACGAATTTTCTTTTGTCGTCCTTGAGAAATTCCTCTATGTGTGTGTGTTTGTGTGTTTTTTTTTACTTTTAAATGTAATCATAGTTCATTTAAAAAACGACATGAGACCGGTTGTGTCGTGAGTCTGTAAAAAACCAATTAATTCTCCTCAGGATACAATTATTATTTTTCAAAGTCTGTGTTCTTCGAGCGTCCAATTACCCTTTCTCTCCCCCCCTCTCTCCCTCTCTCTCTCTCTCTCTCTCTCTCTCTCTCTCTCTCTATCTATCTATCTATCTATCTATCTATCTATCTATCTATCTATCTATCTATCTATCTATCTATCTATCTCCTATCTCACCCTTGCTCTCCCCTTCCCTTCCTTCCTGCGCTCTCGACTTATCCAATATTTCAGAAAAACAAGAGCAAGTGAATAAGTATAACAAAGGCTATTTCCCAAGCATAGACAGTACTAGTATATTTATACATTCTACCGTGAGAAAGTGTTGTTTCTAGGATGTGATGATTGTGTGATAATGAATTGGATCGAAGGCACGAGAGGGTAAAATAGCATAGGCAGGGTCGGTAGAAAGATACTTTTGTGAAGAGTTTAGCTTGTTGGTAGGTATCATGGAACTGAAACGGAAGACGTTGATTATGGAGTTACTAGCGGACTGAGGTAATAAAGAAATGGCTTAGAATAAGAAAGCTCAGAAAGAGAAAAGACAGATTGGTTTATAGATTTATACGTGATCGAGTAAAGAGATTCGAGTACTTGAAATCATCCGAAGGGCGAGGGAAATAACTATACCAGAATACAAATACTATTTCTCACACAATGCGCATGAATTTGGTGAGTCAAATGAAATATACAGGTTTAGCTTTTTGAAAAGTGGCAGGTCTGAAATAGATGAGAGCCAATGGGTTGATGTGTATGTGGTTGACTATGTTCGATTTATGTATTTTTTCGTTGGTGTATTTACAAAATATGATTACCTCCAGAAATAGGCAAAGCTTCTCGGGGTAATTTAACGCAAAACACATCCTTGTCTTTTTTTTTTTTTTTTGCTCTCTTCAAATTCTCTTTTCATTGTTTTTTTTCTTCTTTTTCTTCCTTCCTTCTTCCTTCTCTTCTTTTTCTTCTTCTTCTTCTTCTTCTCCTTCTTCTTCCTCTTCTTATCCTCTTTGTCCTTCCTTCTACAACCCCGCTTTCTCGTCGTAATTCTCCGATTGTTCCATTAAATTAGACATATTGTTGACATTTTTATACCAGTCCCAATTACGAGTTATCTGTAGTATAAATGGTTAGGTGTAGCATACAAACTAGTCATCTTCTTCTTCTTCTTCTTCTTCTTCTTCTTCTTCTTCTTCTTCTTCTTCTTCTTCTTCTTCTTCTTCTTCTTCTTATCCTCTTTGCCCTTCCTTCTACAACCCCGCTTTCTCGTCGTAATTCTCCGATTGTTCCATTAAATTAGACATATTGTTGAGATTTTTATACCAGTCCCAATTACGAGTTATCTGTAGTATAAATGTTTAGGTGTAGCATACAAAGTAGTCACGACCTCAGGGAAATTAGATAATTTGATTTCACATGACATGAAAGAAGTATTGTTCGATATACCTACGACATTGTTACCACTTGAATAACGAGTCCCGTCTGGCTCCTTGAAACTACATGTATAAATCATAATTACAAACTTTATCGGAAATGTCTTAGACGGAGAACGGCGTTTTTTGTTTTGTTTTTTTTTTTTCTTTTTTTTTTGTTTTTTTTTTTGTTTTTACGATCACACTACCAGTTACCCCCTTCCCTCCACCATACTTGTATAGGAAAAGGGAACTTTGAAACACATTGGGAAACTTGAGTGGGCGCTTTTGGAGAGGTCTCCGAGTATACCGCTGTCCCCCAAATCAATGCCTGCTCGACTGTCACGGACAGGACGAGGAGCACCACAGAGTTCGGACTGCTTCATCAACATCCCTGATTGTTGCTTCCCACGGCTACATCCAATGTTCCTCTAAGGAGATTGATGTTTGCCATGCAAACGTTGTCCGCAATGAAATCCCAAGTGTTAAAACTTTGAAGCAGGTACACCCAGTGCTCAAATGGATCTTTCTTAAAGAAAACCTACTTTGGAAAAAAAAAACATTAACATTAATAAAAACCAGTAATACCGCTTCCTGGTGTGAAAAGTGAGTAAAAAAAAAAGACGGTGGCGTAAATATAAAAAAAAAATCAAGAGTCTCGAATGTTTGTCTTCATTTTAAATTATGTAAATTGGTCTTCAAAGTGAACATGTTTCTCTTGCTTTCTTCAAAATATTTTTAGAGCATGCCATCATTAGGATGTTTCTTTTCCAACCCATAAGATTATTATCCATGCTTTTTTTGTGGTGCACAATGTAGCAGTTGCTGTGCTGACGTACCGTAAAAACAAACTCACTCAGCTTACATTGTTTGTTTATGTTTATGAAATTGCTCCAGGGAAACGATTTAGTTAAAATAGATGAGTTTAGACACTGCTGGCAATACTACTAACTAGACCTCGATTTCCCAGAACGGCAAACTGATAAAAGAAAGTGCAGTTCTCAGCAAGGGCATGTGTCAATCCTTAGGAATCATCTTTCAAACACCCGTTTTCTTTTCTAATGATGGATCTAGATATTTCCAGATGGGTGATATTGTTTATATTCATCTGTTTGGGTATGCATAAGAAAAGCAGACCTACCAGTTGATTTTCTTTTTAAATGTTTTTTGGCACATATGTATATGTACTCTCAATATTACATGAAGTAATAGTTCCTCCGGACCAACGATTTCGCTTTTTGAAATCTAATAAAAACATTTTTTTAACAATTTAGATATTTTCTATCTCAAGTCAATATGTTTTCTCGACAATTACTTTTTTTTGAAGGGATGGAGACTTCAATACCATTTTAAGTAGATTCTGGATAAAAATCGAAACGGAATATGTTTATTTCTCCTTCTCTCTCTCTCTCCTTCTTTCTCTCTCTCACCCTCTCTCTTCCCTCTCTTGTTTTCCTCCTTGCCTACATCCCCCAAGAGATCGTGGTATTGGAGAAGAAACCTTCGATCTCTTCCTTTTATTATGACAGTAATTTCTCTAAGGATTTGGAAATGAATCTGATGTCCAGTTGGCTCTAATTAGGCGATCCCCGCATATAAAAAGGAAAACAACACCCAATGCTCCCTTACTTAGCTCTTGCCCTCTTGACAATGTAATTCTCCTCGCATGGGTGAAACGTCGTGATAAACAGGCTATTGAATGGATATAGATCGAGACCTGAGTTTCAGAGAGATTCTATTACGCTGTCTGCTCTGTAAGAGAATTTGTTCTGCGTCGATTGGATGAGCTGTTCACAGAGGGAGAATTCATCGATTTACTAGGGAAAGTTTTCTAAAGTGAATGTATTTGAAAAAAAAAATGTAATAGACTTTATCTATGTAATGGTGATAAATTATAGTTCCTAGATTGTTTTTAAAACACAATTATTGATATTTGCTCCTTTATGAAATTGACGTCAATATGGATTGGTTTGGGAATTGCAGAGTTTTGTTAATAGACCAGGAAACAGATATAGCAAACATTACTTAGAAACATCAAGAAAGAAGGGAATAAAAAGAGTCGGACGATTTCGAAATATACTTTTATTTAACGACCGCAATCTTGTTGCTCATAGAGACGGTTTTAAAGACGGAAACGCTGTGCCACTGTCAGTTCACCCAGTTGCACCAACAGGTACATTACATCAAATAATCTATACATAGAACATATAATTTTTTTAAAATAATCATGAAATTAGAAACAAGAAGAGTTGAAAGAACTCTTTGGTGCTTAATCAACAAAGTTGATTGCGGTCGATTCGATTCACTCTAAGCAAAGAAAAAATAACCGATAAATGGATTAAATCAGCATTCGAGACACTCATTCTCAAACCGAAGGGCTGATTATGTACTCAAGCATTGCGCACACAAAAAAATGGATGAGCTGAGGTGTAATCAAGAAAAAGTAAATATTCTGAATTAGATACAATTAATGGAATTCTCATTTTTTATTTGATTTGTGACATTGGTAACTTTGTTCGGAACGTTATGAAAAGGAATTATAATGAAACATGTCACTTCAGAGAAAATTATAAAAAAAATATAATTTGATAAACACGAGATCTACTCCATCTAGATCCTCTTTGTAAATCGATCAAGTTAAACGATTCAGAATCGCATGGGAGCCTTCATTAACGTTTGTCAGCATTGGATCTTCACCAGAAGGGAAACAACAAAACAAAACAAACAATGATGACAAATTATGTGTGTATTTTGTCAGGGCAAATAATTTCGCTTGCGTTAAATATGAGGTAACGCGCGTGACCTTAACGCCACCAAATGTATCTATCAAATAATTGTTTTGAAAGTGAGATAATAGAATTAAGATGAGTCTTGGTAAATGTCAAAGCAACGTTTTATCGCCCGGTCCTTTGTCAGTTGTGCCAGTTGTGAAATAAAGAGTGGTGCATGTATCAGTTGTACATCATTGGTTCTTATCTAGATTAGATACTTAATTTTTAATATGTATCAGCTCTGTGCAGACGACTGTGATAGTAAACGGAGAAAAAGTGGAGCGTGTAGACCACTTTGAATACCTTGGTTCTGGAGACGGCAAATGCTCAGCGGAAATAAGTAAAAGAATACCAACAGCCCTGGCACAAATGAAAAGACTTGAAAAACTCTGGAAGGGAAACAACAAAGAGACAAATGTAAAAATCATAAGATCTTAAATTCATAAGATCTTTCATATTTCTCATTGGATATGAAAGGTCGACAATTACAAAAACAGATGAGAAAAAAAACTGTGTTCTTTTGAATTAAAAATGCTTAGAGCTCCATGGACACGAAATGGCGACATTCTAAAAGAACTGTCTTAAGATTAAACCAAATTGGCTTCTGAAAACCATCAAAGAAAGAAATACTTTGGGCACCTGAAAAAACATAACATTTTGGAAAGATATACCCTAGAACTACTAGCAAAGCTGGGGGCAAAGCGAAAACAGGGCAGGCCCACAAGAAGGTGGGTGGATGACATCAGCGACTGACTGGTTCCTACACAGAAGGCCCAGCGAGTCAGGAAGGATCGCTCAAGACAGAACTCTTCAGGCGGTTTGCACGGGAGGCTGCGTTAGACACTACCGGCAAGCCAGCATGATGATAATAATGATGATGATGATGATTGAGAGAAAACGACCAACTTATATATAGTGTAAGAACTGGATGAATGATAGTTATTATAACCCCGCCCCCTCTGTCTCAATAAGCAGCTCACATGGAACTCGATCTTTCACAGCGGCTATTTCCCGAAACAATAACGATCGAGTGCTAATTATACTAGTTGAGAGCCAGGCTTCTAAAATAATTCGTATGTCTTGCCTCTTATACATCTTGGAAGTACTTTTCGCTCTTGGCCCTTTTCGTGTCCCTCTGTCTTTGTCTTGGTATTTCCTCCCTCCATTCCTCTCTCATTCTATTCTTTCCATGTCCCTGAGCTTTCTTGGCTTATTGTCTCTCCGATTTCGATTTCTTTTGCACTCTTTCTGTTGGGTCTCTCTGACACTTTGTCGCTATATTTCGCTCAATTCTCTGTCTTTCTCGTGTTCTCTCTCTCTCTCTCTCTCTCTCTCTCTCTCTCTCTCTCTCTCTCTCTCTCTCTCTCTCTCTCTCTCTCTCTCTCTCTCTCTCTCTCTCTCTCTCTCTCTGTATCCCCCCTCCCCTGTTAAGTTTGTAGAGAAGACATTAACTATTTGATACGAATTGATCTCTACTTGTTTGTTCTTCCTCATTTTGAAAGTCATTGGGTGCAATGGAAGCTGACTTATCTAATTTGGCGGCGAAAATGAGAGAGTTAAGCTTATCTAAATTCAAGATACAGAATTCTCCAATGTGATTCCCTCGTTTCTCTTTCTTTTCTGTTTCTTCCCAACCGGTATCAAATAAAAGATCGATCGCGTATATTTCTCCTCGGTATTCAGGGACGTGACAATAATTCCGGAATGAGGAACATTATCTTTTTATTATCACTGTCGGCACAGTCATGTTCCATGACGCAATGGTTTTCACCGCGGTAAAATGTTGAGGTCCCGAACCAGGGTCCCCCTTCTCGTGTCTACTATTACTAGCTCGCGCTCCTTGGATCTCCCCAGCTCGCAGGGTCTCGCCTGCGTCTGGCGTGAGCTGCGTGAGCCGCACTCGGAATAGTGAAGACTCACACTGGCCTCTGGCTTTCCACAGCTTTCTTGAAAGAGACCATTCAGCCGCATCATCGTTGGTTTGTTGTTTTTGTGTTTTTTTTGCGGTTGATAAGCGTTAAGTCTCAGGTGAGCAGCACTACAGGTCGCCGAGGGCACGGACTCTGGTGTAGTTTACTAGCAATCCATGTTGTTACTTATGTATTGTGCACTGTGTCAACAGTTCGGTTTATAGTTTTAAATGTGTTAGTTTTAATTCATTGAGTTGATTTGGTGAATATGCGGTGCAGTTAAAACTGTGAATTTTAGAAGAGAATGTAAGAACTATAATTTTACATTGGTTTATTTAGTTATGTACCTACTGGAGTTTCCCCTTTCGTTGCAACAGCTCTACATGTGTATTCAACGCTACAGTGCCAGTGGTAAATTACAGGGATAGTGAAAAAGATCGTTCGTAAAAAGAAAAATAACGTTATGGAAGTTCCACTTCATTTCACTGGATTCACACTGGATTGGTTGCCTTTTGTGATTTATCTAAAAAGTTTCAAGATTTAGATATGCCAAAGAGCATGAATTGTGTTCTTTACTTTATGTTTAGCTCTTTTTTACCTTTTACCTCTTGACATGTCATTTTCACGTATCTCCACTATATAGGAAATGTGTATTATTAGAAGGAATATCTATAGAAGGCTATAGATTCAGCCAGGTTATTGTGACTAACTGGTGATTCTACGCCGGTGATTCTTTCAATCATTTCTGTCCATGTTTTTATGGAACTAGATCTATTATACAACCAATCACTCCTGCGTTATTGGGTTATTGGGTTTAAAATGTATTTATTTATTTATTTTGCTTCTTTTTCATGGTCGCATGATCATATCTCTAGAGGCCAATTAGCGAAGAATTTACACCCCCGGGATTGCAAGTTAACAGAAAATATGAGTACGATTGACGCATACAGGTTTTTTTTTCTGAAATACAGGTTTTTCAAATGAAATATACAGGTTTAGCTTTTTGAAAAGTGGCAGGTCTGAAATAGATGAGAGCCAATGGGTTGATGTGTATGTGGTTGACTATGTTCGATTTATGTATTTTTTTGTTGGTGTATTTACAAAATATGATTACCGCCAGAAATAAGCAAAGCTTCTCGGGGTAATTTAACGCAGAACACATCCTTGTCTTTTTTTTTGCTCTCTTCAAATTCTCCTTTCATTGTTTTTTTTCTTCTTTTTCTTCCTTTCTTTCTTTCTTCCTCTCTTTATCTCTTTCTATCTCTCTTTTTCTCTTGCTCTCCCTTTCTTTCTCTCTCTCTCTCTCTCTCTCTCTCTCTGCCTATATGCCCGATCATCTCTCGATAGTTACCGAAATAACACTGTTTTTGTAGTGACTATAATAATTTCTGTTGATTGCAATTCCCTTGTGTCACAACACAAAGCTCTTTCATTGTCTCTCTTGATCTAACTTGTCAGTGGACAGCTTTGTCGACCTCCCACATTTTCACACATTTTTAATCTCTTTTTAATTGACATAAGGGCATCCTTGATTTGAACTTTTCGTTTTCGTCCCGAGCGATAAGTCTTGGTGATGAGATGATGTTTTAAAAAAGGACGTATATTTTGATTTCATTCCTTTTATTAAAATTGATATTTTTTAGTATGAAGATGGTTATTATTATTATTTATTATTATTATTATTATTATTATTATTATTATTATTATTATTATTATTGAAAAACAAGACAATTTTACCTCCGACTCCTTTGTAGTTAGAAAATGACCCAGCGACCTTGAACAGTCTAACAGGAAGTCTCCTAAAGGCTGAGCAAATACCCTGTTGCTTTTACTTCGGATTGAAAAAAAAATGTAATTATATATCTTAAAACAAAACCTTGCTTGTCCATCGTACTCTTCAATGAGTGAGAGGCAGAGCCCCGAAATTTTATTTCAACTCCAACATTTAGAATAGAATGTCCACGTTTCATTTCGCATCTTCGTCTCCTTACGTGCAATTATTCCCTGCCCGATAATCTGCTTATCCCTTTTACTCCGCGCCACGGTAATAAAAACATTATCGATTCCTTGTAGCCGGCAAAGATAAAAATAAACATGGGATTTTTTGGTGCTGAGTTTAAGAATGAAACGTCGAAACAAGGAAACGCATCAAGGCGAAAAAATATTGTCCATTGTGCGATTTCTATTACTACACAATCCATTTCTTTAATTCTAAGTTTAAAATATATTTTATGTGAACACCTTTTTTCGCTTATTTAATTACGTTGGGAATACCCCTCTGCCGCCTCATCGCATCCCGTAAGGTTTGAACGCATAATGTCAAAAATATATTAACCAACGCATATACTTTGAGGGTGCTCAACATAGAACATCAATTGAAGTCCCTGTTAGAAATGGATAGGGAGTTGATGAGATAGACAGAATGAAAACAAAGTAAAAGAACAAAAAAAGTAATAAGGAAGAAAAAGAAGGAATAGGGGGGCATGTAGACTAAATCGAAATTGATGTGTTGAAGACCACTGAACTTCGAATAACATTTTGAGATGCTCACTGGAGGTAACTTCGTCAGTATTTGCCTTGGCCTTGCTCCACGAAAATTGAAGTGCCTGGAGTTGGATCGAATAGCTTCCCGGATCTACGTAAATATGGACATTTGAAATTAATACAAAAATTTTTTAGATACCACTTCCACCTTTTTTAAAGCGTTATCAGTGTAGTGTGCCCGGTCTTTTTTATTTGCGTATGATCTGCAATAAATATTTAAAGACTGTATTTATAGAGAGAGGCGTGTGTGTGTGTGTGTGTGTGGGGGGGGGGGTAATAATTGGACAGCAGTTGAATGTAAACTGGAATAAATCCAAAAGAAGATACTACAATTGTATGTTAAAAAGAATAACATCAAAGAATAAGTCATACATTTTCTTCACACTGCCTATCGAAAGTGGTAAACATACCAACGTCTATTGTTTACAAAGAAGAAAAAGAAAGAAAAAAAACGGCAATAGGAGCCAGCTTCAAGCAAAGCATCAATACAACAGAAACAAGAGCATGCGTTGTTAAATAACTTAAAAAGTAATGGCAGGTTTATTAATAAAGAAAAACTCTGCGGTTATTGATTTCTTTTAGGATTTTAGCCGCTTTCGGCTTTCAAAAAAAGGTTTTCGCTCCGAGCCAGGATACCGTGGAAAGAGAAATAGGGGAAAATATTTACACCGACAATTAATGCCAGAGCTCGCCTTATTGTCTTGGCCATAGTAGATAGATCAATCATTGTGCATAAACGCATAAACTTTTGATGCACGCGACGGCGGCTTTAAAGCTAAGGCTTATTTATGTCTGCAGTGCCGCCTATTAGAAATGATCCTTTGGGAAATTAAATCTTCGCCTCATGTGGTATACACAAAGAAGAAGTAAGTATTTAAAAAATATGTTGTGTCGCATTAAATTTGACGCAGAACAGCTATGTTATTGAGACTTGTAATTTTTAGAGACATTTTAAGGATGCCCTTTTTTAATGCATTAAGACTTTTAACAGGTAGCTTGTGCATAATTATAATTATTTTTCGTTTCTTTTTTTTTCTTCTAATATACCCGTTTATTAGCACTTAATACTTCCTCTCTCACCACCATTCCCCCCCCCCTCCCCTTTCCCCTTTCCTATCTACCTAAAGGGTTTTTGAGACCTTACGTTGACTAACGATCGGTGGAATAATTTGTCATTCATGGACATTTACCATCTTAACATCAAAGAAAAATCAATACTGATAATGCTGGATAACGTTGCTAGAACTGAACGAACTACTATGCCAGAAGAAGGAAGTCTCTAGGTTTAAAACCGTTTATATTATTATTTTTTATTCACGTTACAATGATTATTTAAAAGTTATTTCCTAAATGTTTACGTGTTTGAGTATTTTCCACTTGAAACAAGGTCATATGAGTTCGATTGATCTCCCGTTGAAAAAGGGAAAATTAGTATTTTGGGTCCGATGATATAAACTTTGTGGCTGTAGGTTTAAATATAATGAGAATATTCCGAATATCCACACATGCAAAAGTTCACTGATTTGTTTCGTTTCGTTATACAAGTATTGATATGTTTTGTTCGTCTAGTTGTATCAGATGTAGCTTAATGGTAAAGGTGTTGTTGATAGTGAGGGTGATCAATGAATGAACTAGGATAGTGTTAATGACACTGGTACCATTAGAACGACAGTGTTCTTGACGGTTACGATGTTGTATGGCTTTATAACCAGGCATCCTTCGGTGTATTCATTGAGAGAGAGAGAGAGAGAGAGAGAGAGAGAGAGAGAGAGAGAGAGATAGCTCCGGTGTGTCCCTCAACACCAATGCTTTGATCATACACATGGCCGATGACCAAGCTGTGATTGACAGTGGGATTCGGAACCCTGACATTAAGGAAAGGATAGGACTAAGACCTTTATCCGATTAGCTCTTAGCGTAACTTAAGCCTGATATGGAGAGGGATGGAGAGAGGGAAGGGAGAGAGAGAGAGAGAGAGAGAGAGAGAGAGAGAGAGAGAGAGAGAGAGAGAGAGAGAGAGAGAGAGAGAGGGGAAGGGGAGCAGGAACATACTTTCTCCACCTAAGGTCAATCGGCAAAGGTTCCAATATCTCTCCTTCCCTTGCCCACCCCCTCCTTAGATTCCAAATTGAACTCTACACTGTACCTTTTTACTTAGATAGTATGAATTGAATTTTTAAAGTTTTTTTTATCCATTTAAATTGCTCGAAAATCTTCAGCAGCATTCGAGCAAGACGATGAGCAAAGTGCTGTGCAAATTAATTTATAACTATGGCAGCTGATCATAGTGTTATTATAGACCAACTCTTGCGCATGGAAAATCCGCCCGTTTCTGATTTGCATACATTGCATCAATGTGAATGTAGCGATTTTTCTAATGATTTCGTTCTTTGTTTGCATTATTTTAGCAGTGCACGGAATGAATGCCGTCAAATTGAATTATTCCGCTCGACCTTCTAGCTTATGCCCTTTCAAAGGAACAAAAGGGATATTTTATGTCCTTTAAAAAATGATTATTGTCGCTATTTCCCTCGCAATGGAGTTTATCCCTCATTCGCTATCTATATAAGTTCGTGACATTATATATTGTGCCAATCGCAGCATTTCCCTGGGGAAGTGAATAAGGTTGATGGGATGAAAATGTGCTCTAAAATTGCATCGCGTGCCTATTCCTACCTGGTTACCCCCCCCCCCCCCCTTCCGATTTTTACGAAAGAAAGAATCCTTTCCTTGCTCTACTCAAATCTGTCGCCTCATGCATATGTTGGTACTTCCTTCTGAAAAACTGTCAGTGATTGGTTAAGGTAGCATTCAAATCGCTTAAGAGCATGGTTATAACATAGTAATTGCTACTATGTGGACATTGTATCATAAAAGTAGCGCCTGCTCTTAAAACTGATAATTTGTACCTAATGGAACGATTACGATCATCATCACAATCATACTCCTCCGACAATGTGCCATATTTTGTTAGAGCTTGTTCTGCACCATACTATTGTCTCTTAACGCTGACCTGTTTCCGCTAAATCTCTTGTCTGCTTTCTATCTCTGGAAATTATTTTCTGAGATTTCAACGCACACTATGAAGTCCAAGCCAATCTTTAATAACACTGTGAGGATACCCAGAAGATTTACCACTTTATCGATTTTTCTAAATCACTATAACATAGGCATGAATATAATTATGTTGTTTTGTCTGGTTGTTTGTTTGCTTGTTTTATTCCTTACATACACATTGTAATCTTTTCAAACTGTAATTTGCCATTACTTCAAATATCTTTAATATAGTATTATGATACAATAGTGATTACTGAAATTGTTTTTGCGATATCTCTCGTATCTCCCTCATTCTCTATCTCTTTCTCTCGTTCTCTGTCCCTCTCTTTCCCTCTCTTCCTCTTTCTTTCTTGTTCTCTCTCTCTG
>RQTK01000253.1:239407-255359 GCA_003991915.1 Elysia chlorotica
TCTCTCTGTCTCTCTCTCTGTCTCTCTGTCTCTCTCTGTCTCTCTCTCTCTTTGTCCCCCCCCCCCCTTTTTTTCTCTCTTCATCTCCCTCGCACTGCTATGTATGTATAATGTCTTTGCTTCTGTCTCGTTTATTCTGGCATTTCCCAAAGATACGCTGCGGATATCGGCTCACTACTCTATAGGAAGTTTATCGGCAATCTAATCAGCCCACGAGTTAACCCATCTGCCCCCTAATGGAGTGATGGAAATTAAGTTACCCCCTTGTATTCAAGAGGAATCGGGACTGCCGTCACACGGTACACGTGATAGGTGGGCGTTGTGCGAAGTAATTCATACACATACATGTACAACTGAAAAGGAATATAAAAAACGCCCACAGAAAGCATCGCATTCTGCCGTTTTGGGTCATAATTTTTACACATAATTTAGGTGTTACTTCTTATTTCAACCTCAAATTAATATGTTTTATTTAAAATGGTGAGGATGAAGGTGTGAGTGGTAATAATATTTGCGATAAAAACTCTTAATGGTTTGTTGAGTTATAATACGATATTATGGTTATCAACATTGGTGCACAAATCAGCACATACAATTGTCAGACGTCAGTCTTGAGGCCCGTCCACAATATATCTTCTATAGTGCTGGTATTGGATGTTAAACCAACTCAACCACTGTACAAACCTTTGTCTGAAAGCAGAAGACGATTCCGGTAATATTCTAGTTGTAATGCAATATTATCCGTTCGTCGCCCTCCCAATATCAAACTAGAACTCATAAACACAATTATAATTGTTAACTGCATGGCCTCTAAAAGAAGACAGTCCCTTGTTCCGAGACCTTTGTCATGTCCAACTTTCCCTCTGTTACTCATGATATGTATAACGTTCTCTAGTCTCCCTGTGGGCCGAGGAATCTCGTGTTCATAATCGGTTTACAAGTTGGATTATACCTAGAGATAGCTGTAGCACAATCCTTCACTCTCTAAGTGGGTCCCAAGCGAAACCTCTCTCCAAATCCATAGGGTTAGGAGACATCTCAGTTAATCAAGAGTAATGACAGTTCTTGTCACCAAATGATTATGTATCGCTAAAACGATTGTCGTAATTTATATATGATGATTTTAATTTTGAGGAAATGTATTTATATCCGCAAGGTGCTTTTTCAAAATTGTAAAATTTCTGTTTCAAGTACAAAATCGCAACAGTAACAGCTAGTTGAAAAAATGCTTAGAAAAAAATGATCCCAAAAGGTACCAGGGCCCCTAATCAGTATCGGGTAGGAGCCCTGTTCTCTCTGAATACTTTTTTTTTTCCTCTTCGTCCCTCCCAGCATGCCCTGTCAGTGTTTCTGACACCCACCTTTGCACTCTCTCTCTCTCTCTCTCTCTCTCATTCTCCCTCCCTCCCCCACTCCCTCCCTCCCTTCCTCCCTTCTAGTTGTGTGTGTGTGTAACTCCCCCACCCCTCCCTCCCTTTGTTCTCTCACTTCATCGGGCGATTGGAAGGTTCCGGTTCGAAACCCACGGTAGGAGAAAATCTATATATCTCCAATTTCGTCTCCTACTGGTTGTTAGTATAATGTGGCCGACCTGCTGAGACAGGAGTCCTCATAGGCCCTCACTGTCTGTGTGGTAGCACATACAATTGTCAGACAATAACCTTGCGAACCGTCCACGGTATAGCTATGTTGCTGACGTTTGACGTTTAGAAACACTCTCTCTAACATTTTTCATTCCACGCCCTGGCCGTGTGCGATCTTTTATTGTTGTTTTGTCAATACACCGAATGCCATTTCTCTTCTTCTTTGCATTCCCAAATATTGGATTTGCTCGACACATCTCATTTTATGCTTGATGATTTGTTTCATCATCCATTCGGCTTCATCCCTCATGTCCGTACAGCTCTTATCTCCGAATATCAGCCGTCCACTCGAGACACTGGCAATATGGCATCGGGGCTCACCCCTGCCAGAGAGCGCGAATCGGCTGGAGTGGGCAGACATCGATATTAGAAGCCTGTGTTTCTGAACTCTCCCTTATCCCTCTTGTTATCTCGCTCTTCATGAAATTCCTTTCTAAGAAAACGCGTACACCCATTTCTTTTTCCACGGTTTTAGCGTTGTCCATGGGATTAACAGTTCCTTTTACCCAACCCGCCTCTATTATTCACTATCTTTTTAAATTCAGCTTTTTCTTCGAAGGGTTTGATTTTTAAGTTGGGGTAAAGCGATAAAACAAGATAAAGGTTCAAACATTTACGTTCATTATTTAGATTGGTTTTGTACGACGTTCTTTGTTTTATCTTCATAGAACTTCCTCACAAAAGACACGGAAGAAGTTAGCGTTCCAATCTCAGAATATTGTTAACCATTTGAATGTTTTTTTTCCAAATGGCACGAATCAGCTGCATGTTATAAAAATATGTACGAACTAACGAAACTCTGCCGCGTTAAAGGTAATTGAAATTAATATTACATCTTGTTTTTCAACATTTAAAACATGTCTTTGGAATTTCTTTTGAGCTATCTAGCCTTTTGGCTTCAATTCTTCCCTTTGGAGCTGTTCACATAGAGAACCCCCAAATATCAATAATTGCCTACGCCTGAAAGTGGGTGGTATGGCATTTACTTTTATTTCACAATGGCCAGTTTACCCCGAAAAATAGCCTTGTTTGATTTTTTTTTTTACCCCGAAAGATTTCGGTAAGACCAGATGACTCTTACATAAGGATACTCCTTTTACCAAAAGTTTTAAACTGAGTCTTTTTTTTATATCCGTTGGGGTACGCAATAGAATAGTATAAATGATTTGAAGTGCATCGCTCTATGAATTAATTTATTTGATCATTTAATGTGTCATTAAGAAAGGAATAGTGCTAGAATAAAATAAAAGAGCGATATAAATATACATGGGAGGAAGCATGAAATGGTTAGTTATCTATAATCTATTACTTTAAGTGAAAAACGAAAAGGGCCTAAAACAATGGAATGTTAGCAAAAACAAAAATAATAAATAATGAGCTTTAACATCACTAGTGTCTCGCAGCATCGCCCATGCTAACGTCTGTGTGCTCCAATTAAAGCTTCAAGAAGGTGTTTTCAGAATATACCCCTTAAGGCCATGACTGCTTGCACCCTGCCTAATCGCTCAACTTGCAGTTAAGTATGGTTTAGCAGATAATGTCTGTCTTCATGGGGGTGGCCTCCTTGTTATAAAGCTAGAAACGGCACCGATTTAGGTGATGAATTTCTTGTTTTATAGCTTTTAGAAGTTTTTTTTTTTTTTCAATACTCTCTGTCTCTCTCTGTCTCTCTCTCTCTCTCTCTCTCTCTCTCTCTCTCTCTCTCTCTCCATCACCTTATTTTGTATTAACCCTCTGACTGCCATCGTAGTGTTACACTCACCTTTTTTTTCCTACTCACTCTCTGTCGAGTTCCATCACGTTAATGTTTGTGACAAATGGAATTTAAACTAAGGGGGAGGGAGAGTATTCCCAATCATCCAATACAGAGCCAACCCCGCCCAAATCTAAAAATAAAACAACGATCTTTATAGCGAACGGATTTTTTTCTATTTATATTTTTGGCATTTCTTCACAACTGAAAGAAGCATCTCTAGTCTGGGAGCTCACCCCAGACCACAAGCCATTCAAATGATTTAATCAGTAGCCGCCCGGATTTTTTTCTCCCTTTCCTATGTGTAGAGCCTAGATATGTTTTTTTATTTACTTCGACGTGTTTGATGTGTTGACATTTATGCTTAAAATGTTGGATTTGCTGTCCATGGAAAAAATAGGAACATGTGGGGAAAAAAACAATTATAAAACACTTCTGTTCTCGGCAAGGTGACCGTGTGAGCTGTTTTCCTATTTTCTTTTTCCTTATTTTTCGTCATCGCCTCTTCGCTGAGGCATCCGTTATCCTCTCGTTCAAGGTTCTTATGTAGCATTTAGTGCTCAGCAAATAGTTGTCTGGTGTTTCTTTATCCAGGGGACGTGACCCAACAATCCCCACTTCACGAAGTTTTCTTGACAATGCTATTGATACTTGCTGCTGTCCAAACTTTCAAAAGATTGACGACTCTTTTCCCCTGTTTTTTGTTGTTGTTGTTGTTGTTGTTGTTAATAGAAAATTATGCTAGTAGATAGTTTTCTTAATTGCAGTGTAGCAGTTGACGTTTTTGATGGTGTATTTTTGTCAATTTAGGTCGGAATTAACTTCTACGCTGTGTGTCCACGAAACCTTGGCTCGCTAATTTTTTCTCTACTTTGTATGTTTGTTATATAGGGGTAGAACATCGGCTTCCGACGCAAAAGGTCCCGAGTTCGAATCCTGGCTGTTGCAATCCCTACTGGTTGGGTCGGTGTCAGTATAATGTGACCGGCTGAGACAGGAGTCATGGTCTCGTGTGTGGCAGCACATAAAAAATTGTCAGACGTCCGTCTTGGGGCCCGTCCACGAGATAGCCTATAAGTTGCTGATGTTGGACGTTTGTATTCCATATAGCACATGAAAGTTGGTTTCTGTATAATAACTTATACAGATTTGTTATAGTTATACAGATTTGTTTATAGAAGGATACCATCTGATTTTATTTTTTTTATATCATCTTATTGTCCCCTTTGTTTATGGAAAATGCAAACTTAAGTTTAAATAAATGTAGCTACAACAGTTTTCCAGAATTTGGTGACATTTATTGTCGTTAAAAGTTCAATAAACGTTAGGAATAATATGGGTCCGGTGTCAGCGTTGTAAAAAAACAAAATCATGCTATTAATGCACATTTTTTTTTTTTTATAAAAAGTAAATTAAAATTAAGCCAGGTTAAATTCACCAGTTAATAAAAGGTTGTAAAAGCTTTAGCATAATCTCCTGTAATAATTAGTTCAAAATAACAAAGGGTCTTAAGGAATTATTTTAAAAGTGATAAAAAAATAATGCCCGTTTTCTGAGGCATGACCATAGCGACGCCCGAAAAAGCTTAGAAACCGTCTTTTTTTTTTCAATATCAAATTCATGAAGATAAGCAAAGCCTTGTGGTAAACAAAGACCAAAGACTTCTTCACAGCAAATCGGGATTTTTATTTCATGACAATTGGCTTTTGGGATAGAGATTGTTTTTTCCCCCAGCTACTGCTGACTTGAAAAAACTTAGGTTAAGATCAAACCCCGAGAAAGGAAATGAAAATGTGAATATTTAATCTTTACTTAACTCTTTTATGTTTTAAGAATAAAGATGCAGTTTTATTATTTGTTTCTCTCCCGTAAACTTGTTTATCTATTTTGTGATTTTCTAAGAGCGAATGAGGAGAAGAGAGATAACGAATCATGATGAATGAAATATGATGTTAAAGAAATATCTGTAATGCATAGTTAGCAGCTGAAAGACATGATTGTGTGTGGGTCTAGGAGGTCCAGACAATATTATCAAATGGATTCCTTTTCAGGACGTTGTGTAAGCTTACGTATTAAAACTAGATCAGGCGTCATCTCTTCCCCTCTCTCTCTCTCTATCTGCCTTTCTCTCTATATGTATGTGTGTGTGTGTCTGTCTATCTAGTCTCTTTTTGTTATTGCCATCCACCGGTCCCACGTCCTTATTTATTTACTCACGTCTTGCCCTCCGTCACTGAAGCCTCGACCCCAATCACCAGCATACGTTTTTATAGACCAAAAAGAACCAGCTATAAACACGCTAGGTGCTAAATACAACCAGCTCGACCTTGGTTTAGTACCGATGTTCTCCCCTGGAGATGACGCTCGCAGCCTCACACGGCAAACTTTTACGAGTCCTACATTTCGTGTTCTCTGTCAATACTCTTAGTCTTAACAAAAAAAATCAATAAGACTTAAAAAGTAAGGACAAGCAAATGTGTCTAGTTTTCTGGCTTTTGTTTCCGGGGATTGAAGCAAGACTTGCTAGAACTTTTTCATCGAAAATTCTTTTATTCTTTAACACGATCTGATGTAAATCTGTTTCCCCCAATTTTTTTTTTTTTATTATTCTGAATGAAAAGTAACTGGTGTGCTTGAATATGAACTTTCAAATACAGCCCGTGTTTTCTCTAGAAATACATATTATAGTTATTATTACAATGATGATAAAATTTAACCGTTCTTTTTGGCGGAGTTTTGGGTAAGCATAAGTAAAAGTTTAAGGCAGTTACCAATCGCGTGCTGGGTTGACTCAGGGGCCACTGAAATATTTCGTCCATGGTGGGGCTCGGACCAGCACCTTCTCGATCGTGGACCAACACCTTAACCATCACACCACTGGAAATCCAATCCTGACACAATGCTCTTTTAAGGGGAACTTTAAAAGGTGCGCCATTTCTGATACTTTGGATTGTGTTTCAAATGTAAATACTGATCAAATAATAAATAAATGAAGAAAAAAAAAACAAAAAAAACATTCATCCTCCTAGAGTAGCCAAGTCAAAGGTTGGTTTCTATGTCAATCTTTATTCTTTATTCGATAAAAAAAAATATAAAGTTGTACAACCACATTCTTGTTGTATGTGATGAATATATCACGATTTTAAAACTACCAAAACTGCACACATGTACACCTTTTTATTTTCAATAAGATTATTTTCTCTCACGTTGCGAAATATTCCGACCTTTTATTTAACTCGTCTCAAAGTATAGCGCGAGGTTTAGTTCTAAAAACTGATGATCTATGACGAGTATAAGTGTTTTAGAAACTAAGGTGTATTTAAGCTTGTTGTTTACTGCAATACTACTGTGGACGTCTCGCAGCGCATGCCGTCAATCTTAGTAAAGTCTCACACTGACAAGCCTGCTTTCCACCCAAGTTATGTAGAAAAAATTCCAAACTTCACCGAAGCATTCTTGACCTGGCAGCTCTCTAGAAGGACAAACCCCTCCAGAATTATATAGAGAAAATTATGGAAAATCATTCAAACCATTATCTACCTTTCACTGATGTATCCAAAGATGATACCTGCGTCGGAGCTGCCTGCCATTCATTCTCAGCAGATAAATGTTGTGAGGTTAGCGCGAAGGCGTCAATATTTACTGCGGAAGCAGTGGCCCTGTGCATGGCACTGTTTTCAACTCAAGAAAATCCAAATTCTTAATCCTCGTTGACTAGCTTTCCTTGTAGGAAGCAGTCGTAGAGACAAACTTGAAAAACCAAAAACATTATTTGCATATTGAGAAAAATCCATGAATTGCAGACAAAATTTGTTAAGAAAATTGTTCCCTAGGCGCGCTGAAATTGAGATATATGAAATTGCTGATAAGCTTGCCAAGATCGAACTGGAACCTACTCAGGTGCAGATACCTGCATAAGATGCAAAGCCAATTACACATACGTTTATCAGAGACAACTGGAAAGCGCGATGGAATAACCTGACAAACAACTAACATCGACGCATTGATTTGAAACATGTTCTTCCACTGAAAAAAACCTTTTTCGGAATATTAATCAACTTGATCACACAAACTTGAGCAAACACAAAATTCTGTAATGCTGTTCCCGTGGTATTACTTCGAAACTTAAGCTGGGACCTTGGGCGTGCTTTATCCTGCTGCTCCAATGGACTTAGTTGTCTGGTTTTACTTTAATATTGATAACATGAGAGGCCTTTAATACCCCATTTATTAATAATTTTTAAAAAAAGTAATGGTCTTTCATTTTTTTTCCTTCTAAAGTTTACCGCTGGCAATACTTGCACTCACGGATTCGTAATTCCCTAAATTATGATAATGCTTTCTCGTTCAATTTGTTCCTTGATCTTTATTTCGGTTTGGTAAAGTTGTATTGTTTGGGCTTAGTAGCATGCTAAAATCACGAATGGAGATGTTGTGCTTCCTGTGTGTTATACTTATACTCCATCCCACAGTCTATTCACGAAGTGAAAATAAGTTTACATATTATATGCTATTTTATTTAATTTTATATCGAGAAGCAATATACGCCGGAAACATCTTTGTGAACAAGCAACAGCAATCAATTCCGAGGAAGAAAAAGACCAATGGATATCTGACCATGCGAGTAAATAAAGATTCTTTTGGCGCACTATTTAAGAGAATGTAGTTTGACACGGCTGGCTTCTAACAGCGTCACATGCACAGGTTTGAACCATGTTAGCGTTGCGCCGGCAGAAGGAATCTGTGAGTTTCTCTCGCGTGTCCCATAATGTGCTCCTCATGTGCATAGGTAACGCTGATTAGCTGGCATCATCCAAAGGAGAAGTTATCCCATAGTACTCCTAATGTGCATGGATGACGCTGATTAGCTGGCACCAGCCGGAGGTGAAAGCTCAAACCAAGATGCTCCAGGTGGAGGCGGCCAACCCCGAGGAGCGGCGCCGCTCGCGCACCAGCCTGGCCTCCATCATCGAGGACCTTTCGCACCTGCGCAAGTCTCTGCTGCGCCAAAAGTCCGAGGGCGAGGTACGTTCAAAAACTCATTGACTGGTCCGGAGAGATGTTCGTTTGTAGTTATAGTTCTCCTAGTTTGTTTTTTTTCAGAGTGATACCAGTTTTCCGTTAATGTACTGATTTTCATTATAAAAAGTGTGCAATTCAAGAGTGTAGTAAATTTGCGCCGAGGGGTGATGTTTTGTAATCTAATATACTCCGGCGCTGTATGCGACAGGGTTCAGTTAAACAAAAAAAAGTAACCAGTTGGCATGCCTGTTTCTAAATTATCCCATACATAGCAGACTATTTCTTTCTTGATTCTTTTGTTTTTCCTTTTAGATAAATGATCGATCCCCTCAATTCATATTATGTTAACAAAGAGAATAACGTCGCTGAAAAATGACGATACTAAAGGAAAATGGCAGTCCAAAAGTAGCAACAATTAGACGAGTTATACTTTTATATAACACTAACGCAACCTCTGAAAAGGTGTTATTTTCATCAAAATGTCAGATTGATCTTTGAATCGACGTTTACGTTTTTCAAAACAGGTAAAATGAAGCAGAGGATTATTCGATTGGTTCCACAGATTGCTGATCTATTTTAAAATGAAGTTGCCAGCTGATGGAGCAGCATTGCCACATTTCATATAACAAAGGGTCGATATCAATAGTCGATTGGTTCCACAGATAGCTGATATATTTTAAAATGAAGTTGCCAGCTGATGGAACAGCAATGTCACATTTCACATAACAAAGGGTCGATATCAATTTTTTATTACAAAAACTGTATTCCCAATTTTAGAATCGACCAAAATATAAGTGAGAAAGGTCAGACAAATATTACCGAGCCGTTAAACTGTCAAACTTCTTATTATCGAACTGCGGCAAAGTGCATTGATTCTGTTTCAAGAGCCTTTCGAGATTACGCTGGAGGTAGAATGATATAGCGCTCTAGACGCAAAGAATGATACATGTATTGGTTAGCTGCTGATAACAAAGTCATGACACTAAGATATGCTCTTTTTTCTATTAATGATTCACCAAATACCCCAACTTTTGTCGGTTTCCCTGAATCCAAATCCTATTATTGATATCATTCTCTTTCATCAGCGTTGCCGCAATGCTAATCTTAGTACATGGATCATTATTGTCACTATTCCTAAGACGTTGTCCGAGTATCAATTTTGGTGCCATTATGTTTCTGTTTCTAAGACTTTGTCCGAGTATCAATCTTGGTGTCATTATTTGACGGTTTCTAAAATTTTGTCCGAGTATTAGTCTTGGTATCATTATTTGACTGTTTCTAAGACTTTGTCCGAGTATCAATCTTGGCATCATTGTGTTACTGTTTCTAAGACTTTGCCTCAAGAGACGATCTTGGTTTAATCATTATCACTATTCCTCCGCCTGTGTCTCGGTGTTAGTGTTGGTATCCATATTAGTAATCTTCCACAAGTTCATCCATTAAATGTTTTGTTTTAAGTATTTTTTATCGTTGCCTCTCTGTTTACCACGTTACACCATTTCTTCATTTAGTGTTAACATTGATGTTGAATCTACATTACTTGTAAATAAAAAACGAAACTGTGGAATTCTTCTTCTTCTTCTATTCTTCTCTGTTTCTGTCTGTCTGTCTCTTTCTCCTTTCAAATCAGAAAAGTGCACCACTTGTACTTGGGGCTATAGCTTCTAGGTAACATATTCTTGTATTTGAGTAGCAATCATGAATTATAGCAAAGACTTTTATTGTAATATAGACTTGTTGCAAAACATAAGGGATCATTCAACACCTTCCCACTCACCTTCCCCTGCTTTCAACCTTTTTTTCCTTGTCCAGACCGAGGTACAAACTAGTCGGAAAAATTATCAATCTGTTACACCTATTTTTGACATGTGCAAACTTAATTGTTCAGCAAGCTTTTTGGGTGATTTCTTACCACCACCACCTTTCCCCGTCTCTCTCTCTCTCTCTCTCTCTCTCTCTCTCTCTCTCTCTCTCTCTCTCTCTCCCACTGTCTCTCTCCCCTGTATTTCTTTTTATTTATCTCTCTCTTTTTATCCATGTCCTCTCTCTTAGACCTTATATCGCTCTAAACCGGATTAGAAAAATATGCCCTATGCGTTTTTTAAAATCGCTTTAATTTTAAAAACCCATCAGGCATCGGTATCGATTAGATCACAATGAAGTCATTCATCTACTAAGGAAATCAACTTAGTCTCTGAGCGTGTTTGAGCCCTGAGAAAGGGTTTGGAATCAAAGTTACCAATTATTTGTATTTTTCCTTATATTCGTTTGTTTTCTTTGACAAACACGCATTCAGCGATATAAGGCGGAAGAGAGAGGACAGGGATAAAAAGAGAGAGATATATAGAAAGAAATACAGGGGGGAGAGAGAGAGAGAGAGAGAGAGAGAGAGAGAGAGAGAGAGAGAGAGAGAGGCTGGGATAATTTCCACCCATGCTTAGGTTGTGCATGTTATAGAAGCATTTATGAAATATGGATTTTTTTCCTTCTCCATCAGCTTGACTATGAAGACCTAGAATGATAGATTGAAACGTCTGAAGAGTAGTTCATGTTTATTGTGAGAAAAAATTTTCAGCGCTTTCTAGTCCCTTGCATCCCAATCGTGCGTGAATTTTTTTAACGCTTCCATTTGTTTACTGTTTTCCGAATGTCTTTGATGAGTGTCAGTATATCAAGGGTGCAATTATTCCGTGCATTCAAACATTTTCATTTATTTAAAACCATGGATTGATGGTCATAATTTAAGAGCCACGATTTCCTTATTTCTTGACATTGTACTACTATAATACAATATTTGATTGCATGATCTTTTTTTTTCCTTTTTACTGTATTCCTCTTCCCCCTACTCCTCTTTTTCTTTGTGTCCTTCCTTCACAACCTAAGTTCCTTTTTAGTTCCTTTTTTTCTGTATTCTCCGATTATTCGATTAACCGATCGCAGTCTCACTCCATTTTTTCCTCATTTTTTTTTCATGCTTTCTCACCAAATGTTCTCCATGTTTTCTACAGAGCCAGCGGACTTGGGTAGAGAAATCCTTCCATAAACGAGAATGCGTGAAATTCATTCCGTCCCATCGCGATCATGCCAAGTAAGATATGCAGTTAATGTTATTCTTATTCTTTTCTCTTCTATCTATCTCTCTCACTCACTCACTCTCAATCCATATCTTTCCATCTCTCCCCAATGTCTCTTTGTCGTCTTTTCAATTTTGTAACTTTCTCGTGTGTTTCTAATAGAATATTTGTACGCATTTTAGTATTATGATTATTATTATTATTATTATTATTATTATTATTATTATTATTATTATTATTATTATTATTTTCACCATAGTCATCATCATGGCAGCTTCCATAACAAAATATCGAAGAAAAAAAAACATGAGCTGGAATTTTATTGTGCTGCCAAAAATCAAAAGGGAGGTCTCAGATCATTTTAATTTAAATTAACGAATGAGGTTGGATTCACCGTTTATATCCCAGCAAGCAATTTTGGCCGAAATAATAGATTATGCCACAAAATGATAACGTTAAATTCTCAATGAACTAACACAAATAATAACATTGCGTTTATAACAAGCTGAGTGTAATGTTTAAAGTATGAAGCCAGTTTTGAAATAAGATTGAAAAGGATGTCATTTAGGTACTTAATAGTAATACAAAAATGTCAATGGTCAGAAAAAGTCTGCATTCGGTAGATGCCAGGACAATACCAAGTACATGAACATGAAAAATAAGACTGCCAGCCAAAAGAAAATGAATGTTATTATGAAAAAGCTTAAACACCTCATCATTCAAAGCCATAATTTCAAGTAGATGAGGGAAAAGCATAATTATTTCAGTTAACATCAGATGTTTGCCACCCTGAACAAGATGTTTGGCACCTTGCGGAACAGGGAGGATCAGCAATATTTTTTGCTGTTAATTGCGGCTGGCACAAGTAGAACACGAATTATTATGTCAAAAACTAAAATAATTAAAAGCAATTGCCCAGATTGCGCAGGTAATTATGGAATGATAGAGCCTGAAGTCCCCAATGGGTTTCCTTAATTAAAGACTTATCCTACTGGATTCCTTCCGTTACAGCCATGTTAAACTAAGCTCATAGTGGCAAGAATAGTCGATTTTGGGCGACTCCTGTGTGTTTAGATAATACAAGGACTGAAAACTCTGCAGATCTGTAACTCGGTAACTTAACTATGTCTAGAATCTAGAGACAGCTAAAATCTGGATTTCATATTCGGCTCAAATACTCTAAAATAGATTTAGGCTGGAGAGATTGGGTGTATATCGTATTTGTTTAGGTTCGTTTCATGTTTTATGAATAGAAGGCTGTTAACTGAAGTTTAAGGCCATGCCAAATCCGTTATCAGATTTTTTCCCCGTCTGTCTTATAGTTATATGTGGCAATCAGTCAGAATCGGCAACCGCAATCATTACAATTCTATTAATTTCCTGGCTCAGTTTGGATAACATTGCGTGAGCTGATTTTCATCGTCCAATTCTTTTAACTTTGATGGATTTCTTGAAGAATTTTTTTTCCATTTTGACGTTTTTAAAATTATATCTGAAGTACTCTTGCTTTATTAAGGGTTGGAGTGCTTGTACGTCGGTGATCAGGATCCAAAGTGAATGGAGCGTATCTTCTTCTAGTTATACATATATTTATTTGCATTATTAGTGAACTGGTACAGTCAACGCCAGCTTATTGTTGAGAACCAAAGAAAGTACTGATGTAACCCCCCCCCCCCTTTCCCCACCTGCGGCTTTCCTTTTTAACATAGATATCGTCGGTGTGCCTCACTTCTTTTGGAATCGTAATTGAACTACAGAATCAGTCACGGGATCGCGTCCCCTTTTAAGTTTATTTCGATGTTATTTTGTAATTATACCGGTGTCACCTCAGGATTTTAAAATATATATTGATCAGCCTTTTATCCAGTATACCATTTCTTTGAAAGGAAATTTGCAATTAAGTTATTTAAATAAAAACAACAAAACATAATACATAAAACTTCAACTAAATTAATGACCTAAATATTCCTATGTGAAGCGTGCAAGTACGACTCAGGCGTGTGAAATTATTGAATTTTTGAAATGTTTTTTTCAGGCACATTGTACGTTTAATTCGTCTTTCCTCGGCACGATTTGTACGTCTCTCTGAAACCGAAAGTACCTTTGATTTACATTTCACTTTTGGGTGTTTGCTCGTGATAAATCTAGTAGACGATGATTTGGACCTTATTTCATTATAAGACACCGCTTAATAAAAAAAAAAATTTAAAAATATATAAAAACTCTGGTTAGGCACGTGTCTTCGACATACTTGGAGCACTAACCGCTTCTGCATCACAGTTGAATCGACCCAAATGAAATATTTGAAAATCTCATCAAAACGTTGAACGAATTTGAGTTTAGTGACTCAATCTGTTTTTAAATCGCTTTCCCCTCAGGTTGCCACTAGGCTCTAGAGAATGAGTAGACTAACTATGAAATGAATTAAAAAATAAATAAATAAATAAATAAACTACAAACAAACAACTGCTGCAAACGCAGTTTGCTTAGCTTTATCAAAAGTATACTTCGGCGAAGAAATGAAATCTAAAGACCATAAAAGGTTTATTTTGACATGGCTTTGACATAATTTAAGATTCCACCCCCCACCAAAAATCCCCTATCCTTTATTCAATGACCTTTCGTGTCTCTGTTACGGAAAGAATACTTTGTTTTTCTTTTCCTATTCGGTTAACATCTAATCTTTATGCTGTGTTAAAAACAGCCACCAGCCTTAATGTGCACTAGACATCGTGTCACTTGTGACGAACTAGTTAACCAAGACCATTGCCCCCACAGCCAACAGGGTCCTCATTACTGTGCTTGGTGTCCACATTTAGCAGTCGAAGACATCCAAATGAGTTCCCCTAATACGTGGAGTCCTATCTCTTGGGAGTACCCTATATGCATAATTAAAGAGGAGGAAATGGGTTCCGAGCGAACGCTTTTATGATCGTGGCATAAAAACACTCGGTTTCGATTCTTTGATAAAACTGCATCCGTGTTTCTTTGGGAATTACATATTCGTCGAGTGCTTATTAAGTTGGAACATTCCATAATTATTTCTTGTCTTCATTTACAAATATAAATTTCTGTGAACAGCATAGAGCAATGTATTCACACCCTTGAAGTAAGAATAAAGAACAATATTTTAGTCCTGGTCTGCGTTGGTATGTGTTGCTCCTCTTGATTTCATATTCAATAAGTAGACTATAGTTTAGCCCATGCATTGTCTTCTAACAATAGTAATGAGCGTCATTGATAAATCTTGAAGGCAGGGACATTTTAGCCATTCCGTGTGGTATTTCGTCGATTCGAAGGAGTTATTGGTGTTTTCTTGTGCGCAAACAAAATCATATCTCTGGTATTATTTTGACCAATTACAGAAAGAAGAAAAAAAACCCGATAAACCAAACTGTCTGTTGTTTTTGTTTGTTTGTTGTTTTTGTTGTTTTTTTTATTGTTTTTTGTTGTTGTTGTTTTTTGTATTTGCTACAGCTAGTGATAAACAAAGTGTTCGGTTTTAATTTTGTTTAGGCTAATATTTTTAGAATTCCATCCCACAGTTTTACCTTAAGTACTTTATTTTGCAAAAAATTGGCGCTCTTAATGATACTTTTATGAAGCAAATGCCGTCTTTAAACTATAACAGTCAATTATTTCTTAACTATGATTATGTCAATAGCTCTAAATAACCAGAGAATGTGTGAGTAATTTTATTATTATTATTCCATCCAAGCAAGTGAAAATCCTTGTTGTGCCGCTTGTTTTAAAGTGTACATCAATCATTTTTACTTGTCGTGGCATAGAAAGCCGGTGACATTCAATAACATTATGATTGTGCATTTTTCATAAAATGTGTAATTCTCTGAAAGTCGATACAGATTTTCCGACGCATGCATTGTTTAACCCATCAGTTGAAGCCATGCGAACATTTTAATCGATTTTATCTGAAACGAAGAAATGCCCCATGGGCAAAGGTTCTTTATAGATCTCTTAGAACTTGAATTAACACCTCGTTATGTTCCTAGAAGAATTTTACAGCTCCTCTAATAATAGTAGAGGCAGAACTTGTACATCAGGACCTAGTCTTAGCCCGGAAGAACAAAGCCCACCTAACAATACCCGGATGCGAGTCTGCTGTTGAGCCTCTCAGAATAAGTCCCGCTCTCTATTCAAAGTGCCTGCGTCGCTTTGTTAAACTCCGTGGCTGCTGCGTCCAGTTAAATGTCTTGTATTCAAACTTTTCACAGTGTATTGATTTTTTGGCTTTTGATATGACTATTCATCTTTATCTATAATGTGATCTCATTATTTAAAGTAATAGTAGACGATGGTGTTGGTGAAAATGACAGTGGTGGTGGTGGTGGTGGTGGTGATGATGAGATGATGATGATGATGATGATGATGAAGATGATGATGATGATGATGATGATGATGATGATGATGATGATGATGATGATGATGGTGATGATGATCAT